>JAIUZE010071086.1:0-75385 GCA_022085475.1 Heliosperma pusillum
ATGTGAATCAGTTAACAACCGTTAATCCCAACTCTATCAATCCTAGCCGGCTTGCATCTCACCTTCTAGAACTCATAGAATCATACAAACATGAAAGACCAATACTTCTACAAACAGGCATAAGTTCTTAGAACCGTCAATAGTCATCTGTACCTCGAGGCTATACCACAAGGTAGGAAAACATCCTAGTCCTAGACTGATCAGACCTAGCGACAACAGCTATTCCGTTCCCCTTCCCATGACATAACCGTCTATGAGAAACTCTACTAGGCGACCCCCTAAGCAGAGATGGCTAGTACTTAAGCTGACTCCAGTCCCAAAACGGATCAGGCAGCCATGCCCCGACTTGGATATAAACCCACCAAGCCGAGACACAAACGCTATCAAGCGACAAACTCCGTATGCTCGTTAAAGATAGTACGACCTATCAATGTCGTGGTCCAAGCTACTCATTTAGAATTAGAATGGTCAAGACGCCATATTCTCATAATTCTCTATGGGTACTTAGTCAACACGACACCAACCATAATATAAAACAGTCACGGGAAAACATCCTATCATGTGACTATTTGACTATTTGCATATAAATCATAATCAAATATCATATCGCCTCATATCTACTAAGGCTAATTCAGTAATTACATACAACTTTACTTGAAGACAAATCCCCGACCCGAGTCCCGCGACGGGTCATCAGTCAAATCGGGGCTGACTAGATCTTAGTTTGACCAAACCCGTTGGATCAAACCGGCTATAAGCAGAGTCTTTATCACATAAACATAAAATCAACATATTCATTACATGTTATTTTATTACTACTTCTAACATGTGAATTATCATATTATACCTAAAAACCCGTTTGACTAAAAGAAGATTAAATTAAACTACGGTCTCGTCTTATAATTTCTAACATGTGAGAAATAATAATTTTATGAAAAACCTTTTTAATTAAATATTTTACTTATTAATATTTCCCACTTGCTAAATATTACAAAACACGATAAAAATGACGATAAATCAAAAACCGTCACAAGTCCCAAAGTGGGACCCACGGGCTGAGTTGGGCCGGACCCCACATGGGCCTGAACTGGGCCCCACGGCCTAAATGGGCTGTTTTGGCAGATTTTACACTTATTACCAAAACCGTTTCTTAATTATTTCCCGCATGCTTAACTTAATGAAAACCCGTCAAAACAACCACATAACAATCAAACATCGACACAACTCAAAGACCAAAACCCGGACCCACCTTGGACCAGCCCAGACCGGGTCTGAACCGGCCTGGACCGGCCGGTCTGGTCCGGTTCACCACCACCACTATTTCCGGCCACCACCAAACAACCACCACAAATTCCCAATTAATTCTAATATGTTTTTAATTAACAACATCCATTTTTAAACATCCAATTTAACCATCCAACATGCAACAATCATCATCATGAAGAAATCATAAAAATATAACAAGAACACCAACATATTCCTAAATTCCTACAACATAATAAAATCAACCACTTATCATGTTACTAACTAAAATCATAAAACCATAATCATATGAACAAAAACTAAAGATGAACCAAAAACTAAAGTAAACCAAAGCTATGTAACATTTATCCGTCGAGTAACTCGGAATCGTTACCTTAGCTAGCTAAAATCAAGTAGCACCAAAATAATAAGAACTAAGAACTAAGAACCCGTCTTCTAGTCTTCTCCTAAGATATACGAGCACCAACTCGTCTTCAAAATCTTCCCCTATAAGAATGACAAGAAAACTTATTAGAACTTAAATATGAATTTCCATAATTAAAGTGTTGAAAATGATCTTGACGGAATTGAAATATAACCGTACGTGAAGATGAGGAGCGAAGAGGAGAGTCTAGAAATATACATTAGGATGGATTTAATTAAGAAACGAAGATTTTATGAAGGTTTTGCTCAAGAACGATGAAGAACAAATGATGAACGGCGAAGAACACGAAGAACGATTAAAGAAAGCGATATTTTGATCTTTATTTGATTTGTGGAAAGATGAAAAGTTGTTTGTGAGTAGGAATGAGTGGATGAGTGCCGTGTAAATATAGGCCAAAATAGTGAGTTGGGTTTTTGAAATTGTTGTTATGGAATTGACCCGGTATAATAATTATATTACCGTAATTAATTAGATATTAAGTTAATTGAATTAAATATCAAGATATTATGTTATTGTAATGAAAAGAAAGAAATATCAAGGTCAAAGAGAGAATAAAAACCGTGAGGATAGGAGAGAAAGCGGGTCTGATTTTGAGCGATTTGCGTAATTTTCGTTAACTGATCGATAAAGTTGAAAATATCTTAGATATTCTTATTAATTTAATCAAAAGAATTAAAATATCTAACGTGAGTGGAAAACGATGACATGGGCGCGTGCCTCATGCCAAAGTCGAGTTTCGATTTTGTTGCGCGCTTTACGATGCGTCGGGAATAGTTAAATGACGTTCGGTTAAAACCGTAAACGTTATTCTTTAAATTCCGAATAAATTCAAAATAATTATATTAAATTATGATAAATCTTAATAAATCTAAATAAAAATCAATCAAAAATATTATTTTTTTAAATAAAATTTCGGTCTTCATACTTATGAGACGAGTCGGGAAAAGTCAACGGAAGTCAAAGTTGACTGAAAAGTCGAGAAAAGTCGAAGATGACTTAAAAGTAAAGAAAAGTTTAGGACGACTTAAAAGTCAAGAAAAAGTCAATGACGACTTTAAAAAGTCAAGGAAAAGTCAAAGACGACTTAAAAGTCAAGAAAAGTCAAAGATGACTAAAAACGGTCTTTTCATGGAATCCCACAAAAATTCCAAATACGAACGCGGAATTTCAAAATAAGACTCGGAACAAAAATTCCCATTTTAAAAACTTAAGTTCTACTGAAAAGTGTTAGTAAATATTTTTACTAGAAAAATCGGGTACTTTTCGGGTTGTTACAAGCACCCCTCCTTTTAAAAAGTTTCGTCCTCGAAACTTAGGAGAAAGAACGTAACATATATGTAGGTCTATTTCAAAACTGTTAAAAATATACTTGTAATATAAATATAGGATCTTATCAATGGAACGGAAGGTTCTCGTCGGCCGTTAAGAACATCGACGTCCCAAGTCAAAGACTTAAAAATATACATTTTCGCATCAATAAATGAGAAAACTATTTATCGAACGTCTCCAATAACAAGTCTCAACACTCCTTGACGGTAAAATACTTGAAATCATAAAACATTTCTAAAAGCTTTTAATTCAAAAACTTCACAGTAAGGATAATAACTCTATTATCTATTCCTAAAATTTCTAACTAAAGCTTATAGTAATATATCTAAGAGAAATGATACTCGATAGAAGGAACTGAATATTCGAAAGAAGAAATCGAATAGAAAGAAGAAAGAAAGAAGGAAAGAATAAAGAAGAACGAAGGATGAACCCAAATACTATATTCCCTCTATGAAAATTCTAATGTCGATAGTAACTCGACAATACTAACTGTACAAGTAAACTAGTCCTCAAGAGAGTGCAATATATCCTCAACATTTCAATCATCGGATTCCTACCAAGATACTTCATAAGCATGACACATCGAGTAACAACTCCCAATTATTCAAATTCCATTCGAATCTTCTAAGGTCCATCGACACTATTATTGGAAATCACCATCAAAATATTTATAATTAAGGAAACAAGACCGCTAACAACCACAAAGTAAAGAACTTACGATGAAATCCTTTAATCCAACATATTCCCAAAAATTTATTATCCAAATTATTTACAATAAACCCTCTCATCCTCAAAAGTTGAATCTCGGAACCTCAAAGAGATTAATCACACAATTCTCGATTCCCTTAACTTTTGCCAAACAAAGGGCAATGCGACCGTAATCAATTTATTTATCTCCTCCAAACTCTTAATACATCAGTTTTCGCTTATGTCGATATTCTTCAAGTTGTGTCATCAAATCCTAATTCCACAAAGTATTTATTCCTGTTAGGGTCCAACATTTAACGACAACAAATTCCCAAGTAACATTAAAATCACTCAACTTTCTAACCATAACTACAACTATTATTAAGCTTATTTCGATCCTCAAAAGATATTGCAACTTCAAGCTTTCATATTTTAAAACCACTAGGAGAATTTCATCCTAAGTTTATCCTCAAATCCTCATAATTATCTAAACACGGAACTAACTTAATAGGATGGTTAGTTACCATATTCGAAACTTCTTATTTACTCCAAAATAGACATATCATAAGCATGGTCTTCAAACCAATACTAAACTTCTAATTCCAAAAGACTAAATTACCAATGAGGTAAGAAGTAATAGCCAACTCATTCGACTTTACACCTTCGAATATCATGAACTATTTACACACAAGTCATGACAAGCTTCAAGCATTAAAATCATTAAACAAACCTTACCACACTTTCCTCAACGATACCCACTCTCACCACCATAGGGTGAAATTAGATCTATACCATTTCCTCAAATCACCAGTTCATTCTAACTAACACTAATATTCCACAAAATTCAAAGTTCTTCCGACTAAATATAATATACCGCATACCAATGGGTATGACATCCATACAAATGTTACAAGAGGAAGGTAAGAATACCAATGGTATAATGGAGGAACTATTAAGAGTAATTTCCAAGAGGTAAATAGGTTGTAGGAGAAAGAAGCACCTAGATAGAAGGAAGAGGGCATAATATTATAAGGACGAGAGAATTCATAGATGAAGAAGGAATTCACTTCAATTAGGCTTATAAATCTTCAAATCTTCCGTAGAGGATACTCCTTCTAGGTAACACATATTCCACCCTACGGCGTAATATTGCTCCTAGCAATCTGGCTAGCCAACTGCAAGCACTCAGCCAGTCCTTGGCAATTGTCTTCTCTATGAGGAGGGACCTGGTTGGCACTAACAATGATCTCTTCTACACGAGGTCCAACCATCTTCATAAGCGACAAAACAAATTAAGTTACTCCTAACAATTATCATAAACAAATAGACTACAACATAAATCCTAATCTACCCATCCTACCATTCTATCTCACAAGTTTATTATTTATTAAGGTCAAGTTATTTTATGCAAGGGTACACAAACGTGCGTCGGGAGCAAAAATGCTCTGATACCAACTGTGACACCCTCAAATTTGCGGAAAGAAAAAAAATAATTTAACTAAATAAAAGATGAGAATACAAAACGAAGGTGTCATAAATAAAAAGTTCATAACAAAAAGGAATTAATATAATACATAAAAAGTATCTGAAACGGGAGACATATCCCCCGTATAAATACAGAAATAAAAGAGTGTATAATATATACAATCCTAAGAACCGAATATAGGTCCAAGGTAAATACTTCGCTCGCTAGCTCGTCAATGTACCCAATGTATGCATCACAAACCTGCCAACCGTATTAAATATAAACACGGAAGCCACAGTCAGTGGGGAGTAACTCCGAGTTCTCCCAGCCCCGAAATGTCAAGTTTAATAAAACATGAATAACATAAAAGCAATGTATATGGACAATACAAAACTTTAACATATATGATATGCTTTTCATGTTATGAAACAGATAACTACCAAATAACCTAGCATGTGAAAGCTATCATGTGAAACCGATAATAAACTATAACTCGAGGTAGGGAAGCTGGTATGCTAGCTCAGAGGTTCCTCTCAGAAACATGGCCGTGATACACTCAAACCCTAATCAACACGTAATCATGTGAATCAGTTAACAACCGGTAATCCAAACTCTATCAACCTTAGCCGGCTTTCATCTCACCTTCTAAGATTCATAGAATCATACAAACATGAAAGACCAATACGTCTACAAACAGGCATAAGTTCTTAGGACCATCGATAGAAGACTTCTGTAACTCGAGTCTATACCACGAGGTAGGATATACTTATATATTTAGGCTCAGCGTTTACCCTAATAACATGGCCCAAATACAAAGCACACATCTAGGCTCAGCGGTTACCCTAATAACATGGCCCAGATCCAAAGCACATATCTTAGCTCAGAGGTTACCCTACTAACATGGCCAAGATACCACTCTACCCTAAACCTAGACTGCGCAGACCTAGAGAAATGCGAAGATCCATCGCATCCAAGACCCATGATACAATCACATGAGTACCCCTAAGGAGATCCACCAAAGGGTTGGCTAGTACTAAAGCTGGCTCCATTCCCAAAGTGGAAGAAATAAGGCAGCCATGCCCCGACTTGGAGATCCACCAAGCCGGAACACAAAAGCTACCAAGCAGTGAACATATACTCGTTAAAGATAGTAAGGCCTATCAATGTCATGGTCCAAGATACTCATTTAGAATTAGAATGGTCAAGACGCCATATACTCATAATTCTCTATGGGTACTTAGTCAACACGACACCAACCATATAATCAAACAGTCACGGGAAAAATTTCCTATCATGTGACTAATTGCATATAAATCATATTCAAGTATCATAACGCCCATATCTACTAAGGCTCATTCATTCATTCATTAAATAAAACCTTACCTGAAGACAAATCCCCGACCCGAGTCCCGCGACGGGTCATCAGTCAAAACGGGGCTGACTAGATCGGAGTTTGACCAAACCCGTTTGGTCAAACCGGCTAGAAACAGAGTCTTAGCCATCGAGGCTTGAACATAAGAATATCACATTCATTTCATGCTATTTCATTCAATTTCTAACATGTGAATTATTAATTCATACGAAAACCCGCTTGACTTAAAGGATATCAAATTAAACTACAATTTCGTATTATAATTTCTAACATGTGAAAAATAATAATATATTGAAAAGTTTTTAATTAAATAATTTACTTATTAAAATTTCCCACTTGCTAAATATTACTAAACACGATAAAATAACAATACTCAAAAATCGTCACAAGTCCAAGGGGACCCACGGTTCATTTTGGACCGGTTTTGGTCATCTTTTCTAAAAACCGTATCTTAATATTTCCCGCATGCTTAACATATTTAAAACCCGTCAAAACAACAACAAAACAATCAAGTATCGACAAAACCCAAAGAACCAAAACACGGACCAACCAGACCGGGCTGGACCGGGTCTGAACCGGCCTGGTTTGGCCCGGTTTTCCAGCCACCAAAACAGCCCCCATAACCGGCCAACCCCAACAACAACTCTAAATTATTTCTAACATGTTTTTAATTAACAAACAACCATTTTAACAATCATCATACAAAAATCATGATTATAAACAAATCATTCCAATATGTCAAGAACACAAAACATGTCATAAAAATTCCATACAACATACAAATCATTACTACTTATCATGTTATTACCAACAATCATAAATAACAATAATATGAACAAAAACAAAAGGTATGTAACATTAATTCGTCGAGTAACTCGGAATCGTTACCTTAGCTAGCACAAAATCAAGTAGCACCAAAATATAAGAACTAAGAAATAAGAAACCCGTCTTCTAGTCTTCTCCTAAAATATACGAGTCACCAAACTCGTCTTCAAAATCTTCCCCTATAAGAAATGACAAGAATAACTTTATTAGAACTAAAACTTGATTTTCCATAATTAAAGTGTTGAAAACGATTTTGTCGGAATTGAAAATAAACCGTACTTGAAGATGGAGAGCGAAGAGGAGATTCTAGAAATATAAGTTAGGACGGATTTAATTAAGAAATGAAGGTTTTATGATGATTTTGCTCAAGAACGACGAAGAACGAATGAAGAACGACGAAGAACGAATGAAGAACGATGAAGAACGATTAATTAGATCTTAATTTGATTTATTGTGAAATGAAAAGTTGTTAGTGAGTAAGTGTGGTGAGTGAGCCGTGTACATATAGAGGAAATATGGAGTCGGGTTTTGAAATTGTTGTTACGGAATTGACTCGGGTTTAATAAATATATTACGGTAATTGATTAAATATAATTAGATATTAAGTTAATTAAACCAAATATCTAGATATTATGTTATTGTAATGAAAAGAAAGAAAATATCAAGGCCTAAGAGAGGAAGGAGAGCCATGTGGATCATAGGAGAATCGGGTATGTTTTTAAGCGATTTGCGTAATTTAAGTTGACGGATCGATAAAGTAACAAATATCTTAGATATTTGTATTAGTTTAATCGAAAGAATGAAAAATATTTAAAGTGAGTGGAAAAAGATGACATGGGCGTGTGACTCATGCCAAAGTCGAGTTTCGGGTTTGATTCGGGATTTAAGATGACTCGGGAATAGTTAAATGACGTTCGGGATTAAACCGTAAAAGTTATTCTTTAATTCCAAATAAATTCAAAATAATTATATTAAATTATGATAAATTCAAATAAATCTTAATAAAAATAAATTAAATTTATTATTTTTCAAAATATAATTTTGGTCTTTCAATTTACGAGGTGAGTCGGAAAAAGTCAACGAAAGTCAAAGTCGACTTAAAAGTCAAGAAAAGTCAAAGATGACTTAAAAGTCAAGAAAAGTAAATGACGACTTAAAAGTCAAGAAAAGTCAATGACGACTTAAAAAGTCAAGAAAAGTCAAAGACGACTTAAAAGTCAAGAAAAGTCAAAGATGACTTTAAAACGGGATTCTCATGAAATCTCGCAGAAATTCCAAATACGAACTCGGAATTTCCAAATACGACTCGAAACAATAAATTCTATTTTAAAACTTAACTTTGCTGAAAAGTATCCGTAAAATATTTTTACTAGAAAAATAGGGTACTTTTCGGGTTGTTACAGTCGGGTTCTAGGCAAATGCTCGGGAATTTAGAAAAAGGGCGTAGAAACGTCACTTTCCCTACAAAACAGTTTAGAACACAGAAATTCGCCTAGAAGACGATATTAGCTCATAAAACGACTTAACAAAGCACAAATGACATACAAAACCGAGCTAAAATGGGGGTTAAAATCATACAAATATTCACTTATTAGCTCCCGGGAGGGGTGGGGGTACCGGATTGGGCGGAGTTGTTCATGAGAGCTTGTATCACACACCGCCAAAAATCTACTAAATCAAGTATCCACCTTGGGGGGGTGATTACCTTTTTGGTGCAACACTATGAGGAGGGGATTGATGAGGAGCAAGAGGTCAACTCTTGTAAGGGTTTGACAAGGTACAACCACTTTGGGCTAGAGGAGGTACACCTGTTCAAAATTAGCAAAGTGGAACCTTTGAGAGGATTTTGATTGGGGAGTGATGGCCTTAGCTATATGAAAATGCCTCCACCTTCAAACAACCCTTTACCTAAGGAGCCAAAACCGGAGGATTTCTTTTGCCTTAGGGAAGAGAGTTTGGGGGAGAGTAGTAGTGAGGCGGAGGTAGAGGAAGTGCCCTTGCGGCAAAGAAGGAGGATAAGGAGAGAACAAGGTGAAGGAAGTGAGCAAGTTAACGAGGAGAGGGAGATCCTCGCAATTGAGCAAGGACCTTTCCACAACCCACCTTTTCAACAACAACAACAACAACAACAACAACAACAACAACAACCACCACCATACCATTAACAATCATCTTACCAAAGCCACCAAGACACCGACACCCCAATGTATGACGCGGAGACTCGTTCTAGCACCCCAATGGAGCCATGGCAACAACAAATGGCATCATACTTTGCTAGCACCAACGATGTCTTCAAGCACATAAGTGGACGCGTGGACGATTCTTACAATTGGCAACAAACCCAAGGAGGTAGGCTAGAGTCCTTAGATGATTGGCATAATGTAGTGGAGGCATGGAAGGGGTTGAGAGAGGAGGCCGAGAGGGCCCAACAAGAAGAGTGGAGGAGGATGGTGGTGCGGCAAGAGGAAGACCGCCTTTGGAGGGAGCAACAAAACCAAAGGTGGCAAGAGCAAACTAACATGTGGGCGGCACAAAATGCTTGGAGGGAGCAAGCCACAAACCATTTCCAAGCTTAAAATAAGCGCCACCACACTTATCTTCAAGATGCATATGAAGATGCGGTGGCACAAGAGGATGTTTATGGTTTAGCTAGCTCACTTTTCGGCATGTCCATCCAACAAAACCCCGGCTACCCCACTCCTTACACACAAGAGGCCCTTGATGAAGGCCTAGAAAGAAGAAGAAGAGTTTGAGAAGAAAGAGAGAGGAGGAGAAACCGAGGAGGTGCCTCGGGTTCTTCTCATTTCAACAAATGATGAAGCACCCCGCCCCTTTCCCCTACAATGAGGACATTGTATAATTTAAGTGTGGGGGAGAGGATTGTATATATTTGTTTTATTTTGATGCATTTTGTTTTTTTTTGGAAAAAAAAAAAAAAAAATTGAAAATCCTTGCTAGGTGAAAACCCACAAGGGTGGGCACCTAGGCAAAAATTGGGAAGGTGGCCGAGGACGGAATGAAAACCCGAAAGGGCATTCCGAGCAAAATGAAAAATCGAGTTGCGAGCCACCAATGAGAGGAAAGGAAAAGCTAAGGTGAAAACCCGAAAGGGCACCTTAGGCAAAATGAGGGATTTTCAAGAAAAAAAATGGAAAAAGAAAAAAAATACTTCCGATGTTGAGTATTTTTGGAGGGAAAAGAAGGGAGAAATAAGAAGGAATTTGGAAGGAAGTTAGCTTAGGACTTCTTTATATTTTTCTTTGAGTCACAAATTTGGTCCCAAATCGGTAGATTTCTCTTGTGGATTGCTTGGTTGTGCGAATTGTGTAGTTTGGGGCCAACCAAGTAACCATGCTATACACTAGTGGAGTAATAAGATATAAGAATCGGAGTTGCATGGAGTTTGGTGATGAGGGCCATCTCGCTATGCCTTGGGATAAGGCAAAGATGGTCATACTACAACCTTGGGAGGTATAAGAAGGGAGGAGTTGAGGTGAGATGAGTCGGAGTTGGTGGTGTGTCGAGTCTTGTATTGAGGGAGTTATAAGTAGGAAGTGGTAAGGGAAGAGTGTGTTAAAACAACTTAGAGTCATTTTCTTTTAGTAGGTGGTTGTGTTTTGAGGGAGATATAAGAAGGTAGTGGTGAGGAAAGAAAGGTCATTACCTTCACATGCTATGTTTGGACTCGTGTTTGTCTTGCTAATCTCAAGTTTTACTCAGGACGAGTAAAAGTCCAAGTGTGGGGGTATTTGACAACACCAAATTGTGTCGTGTTTTGTAGTACTTAATAGGTCTGTTTAGTATACTTTTTACGGGTCGTTAGCATCGTTTTATGCTAACCTTAGCCCTTGTAATTATGTTGTTATTTAGTATTTTTTAGTCAACTTTTAGAGTCAAACCCGGAAGTCAACAAAAGTCAAAGTCAAACCCGAGACCCGAGACCCGAGACCCAAACCCGATAATTGGAGTGGGCTACAAGCAAATCATCAATGCAAGAAGAGCAAGTCCAAAGGGTCAATGGAAGTAAAGGCGAGACTAAAGTCCAAAGGGATCAACGAAAGTCAAGGTGCTCAACCAAGGGGAAAAACTGGCAGCATGAAACGCTGTCAGCGCCAGTGAACGCTACCAGCGTCCCGCGACGCTGCCAGCGTCCGTGCGCGCTGCCAGCGTCCTGGTCTCAGACATGTGTTCCTTCATTCTCCGTCTTGTCATTTTGAGGCCCATTTCTCAAGGCCCTAGGTTTCCGGAGCCAAGGGTATAAAAGAGCCAAATTGTAGAGAGAGAAGCATGAAACATTCCACAACACAACACATTAGACTTCTCACAATTTTGTTCTTCATTTTTGGTTTGTAATTTGTGTTGAACTTCTTTTATTTGGGTTGTAATATTGGATTATGGGTAGCTAATTCTTCATTTCTTAGTGTAATTGGAACAAGTTCTCTCCTTTTAGCATTGTAAGACCTTTTGAACCTCATCTTCTCTATTTAATTCCATTTTCTCATGTTTAAATTCCATTGTTCAATAAATTATTGTTGAGACTAACCATCTTAGCAAGTGTTTGTTTAATTAGTGCTTTGTCTAGATAAATTTGGTTCATTTGTCTTGATATTGTTGAAACAACCTAAAAAGATTGTAACTTTGGCTTAAAAGTTGGAATCTTTTGAGTGGAATTTGGTTTATTGTATAATTAGAACATGGTTTAATGTTTTATTACATGATTCTAGCTTGTTTCTTTGGTTTTGTGCTTAAAGCTTGCTTCTTTGATTTGGGCACATGGTTTAATGGGTGTAAATTGGGTTGTAAAGGGTCATCCATGGATGGTTTAATTCATGTTGACTAATTTCTTAGAAACTTGTATTAGATAATTAGAGAAGAGAAGAAAGGAAGAGTCTTTACTTTGTTAATTGTTGGGAACTTGGGAAAATTACCCTAAGTTGTTTCTCCATATTTGAATATTTGAATCTTTAGTTTTTGTTGGTAATTTTAGACTTGCTAATCAAATTCTCATGTCAAACTTTCTCCCTATATGGAGTGTAAACTACTAAGGTTTACAAGTTTTGATGGATGCTAGACTAGGTTCACTTAAACTGACAACAACTTAAGTGGAAATGGAGGCTGTTTCAGAGAGAGTGACTTATATCAACTGAAACTCAAAGGATATGACTTAGAGAAGCTCCCCTAAAGCATAGCACAAGAGAAGGGACTCAAAAGACTATTTTAGAGACAGTTTTCAAGTGTTACAGCAACGCACAAACACCCTAGACTAGACTCAACAGCAAGCAAGTTAACCATAGCAAGGCACAGATATAACTTGACTCACAAGACAAGGCACTGATCAAACATCTTGAAGATGTATCAGGCTTGTTTCAAACTACAGCTCTTAGCACAAGTTTGATAAATTTGAGGGATTTCTCAAAGTTAATTCATTCATAAAGTCTATCTGAAATAAACATACAAGACCTCCTTATATAGGGAGGCTGATGTCTTGTGAGCCATTGGATGTACAGATCATCCAAGGGCCAACTTAGGATTCAAACTACTACTACTGACACTAATTAAGAGCCTCATAATAGGACGAGCTCAACAACTATAAAGAACAGACACAAGACACAAAAACAGACTGAACAAAAAAGCAAATAAAGCAGTTTTGGAGTTTTCCTGAAATGGAAATCTGTTGTTTTTGTTGCCTTGTTGCTATGCCTAGATGTGTTGCTGCTCCTTAGGACTCTCTACTCTTATTAGAACATAGATAAGACCTGCCTTGGACGAGGACAAGTTGACTTAAGCAAAAGGAAGCCATAATTTGACTTGTACCTTCTCTGTTTTAATGGTTTACTGGACTCTAACTTGGGGTGTCTGTTTCATGAGTTTTTGCTAGACTTCAAAACGGTTTGTCCTGGACAAACTTGTAGCTTAGTGGGTTGGCTTGATGGTAGGCCATGGTGGGGGTGGTTGGGATGCCCTGGTGTACCTTCTAGATGCAGGGTTTGTTAATTGGTCTGCCAGGGCCTGAATGGCTTTGTTTCTGTCTTGTGTGGGTATTGTGGGTTGTGTTGGGGCTTGGCATGGGTTGTTGAGCCCTGGACTGTCTTCCTCATTGGTGTGGCCTGGCCTGGCTTGATCTTGGCTTGTCATAGCTTGTTGTTTGGACCTTGTAACTCGAGCTTCCATCTGAGGGGTCAGGCTTGTCTTGTTTGTGGTTTGATCATCAAGACCCCTTGAGTGAGCTCCTGCTGCAGCCTTTCCAGGTTGAAAACAGCTTGACCTCAAGCCTGTGTCTTCCTCTCCCTCAGGGTCTTCATAAAAGGGACTAAGATCTCCCACATTGAATGTTCCATGGACTGCATACTCTCCTAGTAGATCAATTCTGTAGGCATTAGGACCTATCTTCTCTATGACTTGAAAAGGACCATCTGCTCTTGGCTCAAGCTTATTCTTTCTTTTGGAAGGGAACCTTTCTTTCCTTAGGTTGATCCATACTAAATCTCCTGGTACAAAGTCTTTCTTGGCCTTAGGAACCTTGGCATTTTTCTTGTATAGATCATTAGTTTTCTCAATTTGTTTTCTAACTGACTCATGGAGTTTTAGCATTTGTTCTACCCTCTTCTTGGCATCATAGTGGATCTCTGACCTACACACATTAGACAAACTAAAAGGCATTAAGGGGTTAGTACCATAGACCACTTCAAAAGGGGAGTGGCCTGTGGCTGCTGATGAAGCTTTATTGAAAGAGAACTCTGCTTGAGCCAACTTCAAATCCCAATCCTTGAGAGATTTGCTGACTATACACCTCAAGATCCTTCCCAAGGTCTTGTTGGTCACCTCATTTTGGCCATCTGTTTGAGGATGATGGGAGGTACTAAACAACAACCTAGTGTTAAGCAGCTTCCACAATGTTCTTCAGAAATGGCTCATAAACTTTGTGTCTCTGTCAGATACAATAGTCCTTGGGACTCCATGCAACCTCACCACCTCATCAAGGTATTGCTCTGCTACACTCACAGCATCCTCAAGCTTCTTACAAGCAATGAAATGTGCCATCTTACTGAACCTATCCATAACCACCATGATAGAATCTTTCCCTCTTGCTGTCCTAGGAAATGCTACTATAAAATCCATGCTCACAACTTCCCAAGGCCTACATGGGACTGGTAAAGGAGTGTAAGGACCTGCTTGAAAAGAACTCTTGGCCTTTTAACAAACTCCACACCTTCTGAGTACTGTTTGGACTTCTCCCATCATCTTACGCCAGTAGAACTGATCCTGCAGTATGTCCACAGTCTTCTGAACCCCAAAGTGCCCTCCAAGGCCACTTACATGCACCTCCTTGATCAATAGACTCCTATAAGATCCTCTGGGAACACACAGCTTGTTTCCATTGAACAAGAATCCATTTTGCAGAGTGTAGGGTGAATGAATGGTCCTTGTTCCCTCTTTCTGTGCTAGCCAATCTTCTGCAAAGTCTGGATCTTCCTGATACATATCCTTCATGAACTCAAAGCCAAGGACCTTTTGCTCCATGGTTGAGAGCACAGTGTATCTCCTAGACAAGGCATCAGCCACCACATTTTGTTTGGCCTCTTTGTATTTGCTAGAAAAGGTGAATGACTGGAGGAACTCCACCCACTTAGCATGCCTATGACTGAGCTTATGTTGGCCTCCTATGTACTTCAATGCCTCGTGATCAGAGTGTAAGACAAAAGGCTTGGGCTTCAGGTAATGACTCCAATGCCTCAGAGCTCCGACAAGAGCATAGAACTTTTTGTCATATGTAGAATAGTTTAGTTTAGCTCCACTTAGCTTCTCACTGAAATAAGCTACAGGTTTCTTCTCTTGGATAAGGACAGCTCCAATCCCTACTCCACTTGCATCACATTCAACCTCAAATAGGCTGTTAAAGTCTGGCAACCTGAGGATAGGTGCACTGCACAAGAGTTTCTTCATGTGTTTGAAAGCTTGCAAAGCATTCTCAGTCCAAGTGAACTCTCCCTTGTTCATGCATTCAGTGAGGGGTGCTGCAATGGTGCTGAAATTCTTAATGAATCTTCTGTAGAAAGATGCTAAGCCATGAAACCCTCTTACTTCTGTGATATTCCTAGGGACACGCCAAGACTGAACTGCAATGATCTTGTCTTGATCAACTGAGATGCCTCTACCAGACACCACATGTCCTAGAAACTTGACTTCCTCAGTCATAAAGGTGCATTTCTCAAGCTTCCCAAAGAGTTTACTCTCCTTAAGTATCTCAAACACAGCCTCAAGATGCCTCAAATGATTATCCTTGCTCTTGCTGTAGATGAGAATATCATCAATGTATACCACCACAAATCTCCCTAGGCAAGGTCTAAGCACTTCTGTCATCAATCTCATGAAGGTACTTGAGGCATTTGACAGGCCAAAGGGCATTACAAGCCACTCATAAAGGCCATGCTTTGTTTTGAAGGCTGTCTTCCACTCATCTCCCTCCCTGATCCTCAATTCATGGTAACCTTGCCTCAAATCAATCTTAGAAAAGAACCTTGAGCCACTCAGCTCATCCAACATGTCATCAAGCCTAGGTATAGGGAACCTATACTTGACTGTGATGTTGTTGATAGCCCTGCTATCTATGCACATCCTCCAAGTCCCATCCTTCTTAGGAACCAATAAAGCAGGCACAACACATGGATTTAATGACTCCCTTACAAACCCTTTACTCATCAATTCTCCAACTTGCTTCTGCAGCTCTTGTGTAGCCTTAGGATCACATCTATAGGCTGGTCTATTACGTAGTACAGACCCTGGCACAAGGTCTATTTGGTGTTCAATTCCTCTCAAAGGGGGTAAGCCATCAAGAAGTTCCTCTGGAAACACTTCCTTGAACTGATCAATGAGGGGCTTAACTTCTGCAGGGATCACCTTAGACTTCTCTTCCTGAACTTCTTTTGATAGCAGCATTAATATAGGTTGCTCTTCACTACACTCTTTGACCATTGTTGACTCAGACAGAAACACAACTCCACTAAAATCCTCAGCCATACTTGGACTCCCATAGCTCTTCTGATGTGGTGGTATGGGGGCTAATGTCACCTTCCTGCTCCCATGCTTGAAGGAATAGGTGTTGCTTCTTCCTTGGTGTATGAAGCTTTTATCAAACTCCCATGGCCTTCCTAATAACAAGTGACAGGCATCCATTGGAACCACATCACACAATACCTCATCTTTGTACACACTTCCAATGGAGAATGGGACCATACATTGCTTATCCACCTTAACCTCTACTCCCTTACTCAACCATCTCAACTTATAGAGATGAGGGTGTTCTTGAGTGCTCAACTTCAGCTTATCAACCATAGTAACAGAGGCCACATTGGTACAACTACCTCCATCTATAATAAGGTTACAAACCCTCCCTTGTATGGTACATCTGCTTCTGAAAATGAGGGACCTTTGATCCTCCTCCAAAGGTATCTGTTGTGAATGCATTACTCTCCATAGGACCAAGCTGTGGCCTGTGTCAGGGAGTGCCACTATTGCCTCATGACTAGACTCTTCTTCCTCACTCACCACTTCTTCAACCTCAGGTTCATCCCTCTTATACTCAACTAGACCTTCCTTTTCCCAAGTCTCAACCTCCATTATAGTTAAGGTCTTCTTAGAAGGGCAATCCTTCCTGAAATGTCCATAGCCTTGACATTGGAAGCACCTAATTCTGTTCTCAGTCAATGAAGTGCTTGGCTTTTAACCCATGATGCCCTTTCCCTTGTCTAAGGTAGGTGGGGGTGTTGTCTTAGGGGTATCCATGACTCTCAACCCATTGTAAGGTCTGGTTTGAAAAGGCCTCACAGGTTTTGGTGTACTAGGCTTAGTCTTCCCTATCTTTTCAATTCTCAGAGATAAGTTGACAACATCATCAAATGACCACAGAGGTTGCATCCTAACCTTGTTAGCAATGTTCTTATCTAGAACCTCTAAGTACCTAGCAATCCTTTGCTCGGGTTTCTCATTTATATCACACTGCAAGGTGAGTTGTTCAAACTCTCTCAGATAAGATTCAACAGGTTTGTCTCCTTGTTTCAACTTAGACAATTTGATAAACAGATCCTGGGTGTAATCCTTAGCAACAAACTTGTCTAGTAGTTTCTTTTTTAGTTTAGTCCAAGACTTGATGGGTTCTTTCCCTTCCCTAGCCCTTAACCCTTTCGTGGTTTCATACCAAAGGGAAGCATACCCTTTTAGTTTAAGGATGGCTACTTTAAAAGACTTAGAATCATTATATCCTTTGTATTCAAAGATCCTTTCTACTTCTCTTAACCATTCTAAAAAATCATCAGGATTAAGACTACCAGAAAACTCAGGGATATCTACCTTAAGATGCTTGTACATGTGCCTGTGGATGGAAGCTCTGCTTCTTGTTAAGTCATCTGAGTCTGGATACTCTTCATCATCAGGTGGCCTTCCTTAGCCTCCTCCTTGGCCTCTTCCACGTCCTCTGCCTCTTCCTCCAGCAAGCAAATGGTTGCCTATTACCTTGTCCAGGGTTCTGGTTAGGGTGGTTACAATCCCAGCCAAATCCTCCATCATTGCTTCTACTCCTGCCAGTCTCTCTTCACTCATTGGGCTATTTTTGTGTTTTTAAATGTAGTTAGGGAAAATGAACTCACTAAGACTCTCAACCAAAGCTCTGATAACCAATTTGGAGTGTAAACTACTAAGGCTTACAAGTTTTGATGGATGCTAGACTAGGTTCACTTAAACTGACAACAACTTAAGTGGAAATGGAGGCTGTTTCAGAGAGAGTGACTTATATCAACTGAAACTCAAAGGATATGACTTAGAGAAGCTCCCCTACAGCATAGCACAAGAGAAGGGACTCAAAAGACTAATTTAGAGACAGCTTTCAAGTGTTACAGCAAAGCACAAACACCCTAGACTAGACTCAACAGCAAGGCACAGATATAACCACAGCAAGGCACAGATATAACTTGACTCACAAGACAAGGCACTGATCAAACACCTTGAAAATGTATCAGGCTTGTTTCAAACTACAGCTCTTAGCACAAGTTTGATAAATTTGAGGGATTTCTCAAAGTTAATTCATTCATAAAGTCTATCTGAAATAAACATACAAGACCTCCTTATATAGGGAGGCTGATATCTTGTGAGCCATTGGATGTACAGATCATCCAAGGGCCAACTTAGGATTCAAACTACTACTACTGACACTAATTAAGAGCCTCATAATAGGACGAGCTCAACAGCAATTAAAAACAGACACAAGACACAAAAACAGACTGAACAAAAAAGCAAATAAAGCAGTTTTGGAGTTTTCCTGAAATGGAAATCTGTTGTTCTTGTTGCCTTGTTGCTTTGCCTGGATGTGTTGCTGCTCCTTGGAAATATCTACTCTTATTAGAACTTAGATAAGACCTGCCTTGGACGAGGACAAGTTGACTTAAGCAAAAGGAAGCCACAATCTGACTTGTACCTTCTCTGTTTTAATGGTTTACTGGACTCTAACTTGGGGTATCTATTTCATGAGTTTTTGCTAGACTTCAAAAGGGTTTGTCCTGGACAAAATTGTAGCTTAGTGGGTTGGCTTGATGGTAGGCCATGGTGGGGGTGGTTGGGATGCCCTGGTGTACCTTCTAGATGCAGGGTTTGTTAATTGGTCTGCCTGGGCCTGAATGACTTTGTTTCTGTCTTGTATGGGTAATGTGGGTTGTGTTGGGGCTTGGCATGGGTTGTTGAGCCCTGGACTGTCTTCCTCATTGGTGTGGCCTGGCCTGGCTTGATCTTGGCTTGTCATAGCTTGTTGTTTGGACCTTGTAACTCGAGCTTCCATCTGAGGGGTCAGGCTTGTCTTGTTTGTGGTTTGATCATCAAGACCCTTTGAGTGAGCTCCTGCTGCACTATATGTTATCCTACATGTTTTGTCATTGTGAATATCATAGTTTGTAATTAATTTAAGCTTTTGTCTTAATTAGTGTCTTAATTTGTGATTAGAGTAATTAATTAGTAATTAGTTTTGTTAATTGGCTTTCTGCAAGAGTCTAGATTAAATTAATTTAGTTAATACCGCCTTCTCTTGGGTTCGACCCTATTCTTAGCATTTTACTGCCTTTATTTAAGATAGTTTGTGTTTGTTTAGGAGTTATAAATTGTTATTTGATCGCAGCTAATTAGCGGAATTAGCGACACTTCTTTTAAGCTCGTCAGCACCAAGACCATCAATTTTAAAAACTTGTCACTCATCGCATCACGGTACAACACTCTATAGCTACTCGGGTCAACAACCTTTTTGACATCCAAAAGAATAGATATCCACATACCATAAGGTAAGTCAATTGTAGTGGATACCATGACTTTCGTAACCGTCAAGCTCGTATGAATAATACGATGAAATACGAGTAAAGGTAAATTGACCTTCTTCCCCTCAAGCCTCAACCATACCAAAATCATTTCGTAACTAGAAACCTTATCACGACCACACTTTGGTGGTTTAACCGTATTCCAAAGAAAATTAAAGAAAACTTCACTTTCGGAGATAAATTACCGATTAAGACGAGACTGTTAAAGGAAGCATCCACGTCATAGTACTCCTTGACAACCGTCTTCTCTTCTCTAGAGATATTTTTCCATTCTTGACTCAGGTTTATTTCGGTACCATCATAAGGAACGGTGAACACCGAGCAAAAATCGTCAATGGAAATCTAAACATCACAACCATTCAAGACCGCATGCAATGGCCCATTCTTCAATGAAACCGAGGCATAGAACTTGATGACTTCAATTGGGTAAATAGGACCCAAAAATTGACAAATCTTGGACCAACCTTGAAAGTCCAAGAATTGATCAAACAAACCGAAAAATTTTCAAACTTTTCATGCCACGACTTCGGATAAAATCTTCCACCATGAATGGAATAGAGTTTTACCCGATTTACTAAGTTTCGTTCACCATTGGTGAGACGAACATTGTCTAAACCCGTTTCCGTGGCGTGAGGAAGAAATTTCCGAAACAGGGGATGCTTAATCTCGCCACTGCCTTTGAGGAAGCTTAATCCCGCTTCATATTCAATGTTAGGAGTATCTTCTTTACCTTGTCCTTATCAAGTATTTGGCGTTTACCGACGACATTTGTATCACCGTGAGAAACAAAGGGACGTTGGGTAGGAAGTTCTTCGGTTGAAGAGGAAGCAGGGGGTAATTTAGCATAAGGCGGTTTGGAGGAGCGTGTAGTTTGGAGACGGGTTGAAGGTTGAGAAGCCAAGGTGATGATGGAGATGTTTTGAGAATAGTATTTAGAAGGGAGGGAGAGAGAGAGAGATGAGTTGGCGTGAGGAGGAGGAGAAACTTTGAAAGAGGATGAAGTGTGATGATGGAGGAGGGTAGGTATTTCTGGGTAATTATGAGAAATGAAGGTTAGGTTTGACTAGGACGACTAGGGTGTGACGGCTCAAAGAAAAGATTCCCTTCCATGTTTATTTTTTTTATTTTTTTTGGGAATATAAAGGTAACAGTTTAGGGTAAATATATAAAGATTAGATAAGTTAGAATAAGGCTAGATTTTAGGAAAATAATATGCATGAGATATGGTGGAGAGTTTTGGCTAGGGTAGGAGTAAGTTGTTTTATACTTCAACATTTAATACAATGACAATTAGATGGAATATTCTCATAAGATAACATTATAGCTTAACACGAGTAATCTTGCAGCAGAAAATACTGAAACATTCGTACAATCTCATCTAATTCTAGTCATTCATAGAAACAAGAATATTTTATTAGGAATTTGAATTACCACCGACTAATCCAAGTTTCAACCGCAAAATCTGAAAACGTTCTCTTGCCAATGCTTTAGGCAGAATGTCAGCCCATTGTTTTTCCGTACTATAAAATCCAAGTCTTATATTCCTGTTTTCTACTTGGTCTCTAAGAAAATGGTGTCTAATTTTAATGTGTTTTGTGCGCGAGTGTTGCGCGGGATTTTTAGAAATAATTACGGCACTCGTATTATCACATAAAATAGGAATACAACCAACGTTCACACCATAATTAGATAATTGTAGCTTAAGCCACAGTAATTGAGAACATACCAAGGTTGCAGCAATAAATTCAGCTTCTGCAGTAGGTTATAGCAACTGAATTTTGTTTCATTGACCCCCATGATATAATGCATGGTCCAAAGAATGTTGCTATGCCAGATGTACGTTTTCTATCGAGTGAACAACATGCATATTGTGCTTCTCAATACTCTATGAGATCAAAATTACATTCAAGAGGGTATCATAGGTAAAGTTTAGATATACCAATTAAATACCATAAGATTCTCTTATCTGCCACCATATATGATTCATTAGGGCATGAATGAAATTGATCACAAACACATACACTAAACATTATATATGGTCTACTTGCAGTTAAATAGAGAAGTGATCCAATCATACCTCGATAAGTTGTCTCATCGACAGACTTACCATCTTCATCTTTAGTTATCTTCTTATCCGTGACTATAAGAGTGGCCATCAAATGAGAATTTATCATACCAAACTTCCGGATTAGCTCTTGATTTTATTTTTTTTGGTGTATCATGATGCCTTCTAGGGTTTGATTATTCGTGCTTATCTCCCATCATGCTTATCTCAAATTCTGAGGTCATCAACTCTGAAAATAATCAGAGAGTTTATTATTAGTTGAACCAAAAATAATATCATCTACATAAATTTTTATAACTAATATATCTGACCCCTCGGAATTCAGGAATAAGGTTTTATCTATAGATCCTCTTTAAAAATCACTATGAAGTAAAAAAATTGACAATTTGTCGTAGCAAGCGCTTGATGCTTGTTTCAAACCATATAATGCTTTATCTAGTTTAAAACGTGGTTTTGAAACTTGTTATCTAAGAATCCTGGAGGTTGCTCAACAAATACTTCTTCTTCCAAATATATGTTAAGAAACGCGGTCTTAGCATCCATTTGAAATAATTTGAGTCCTTTGTGAGATGTATTTGCTATTAACAATCTAATAGCCTCAAGACGAGCTACGGGAGCGAAGGTTTCATCGTAGTCAATCCCTTCTTGTTGATGGTATCCTTGAACAATCAAACTTGCTTTGTTTCGCACAATACTCATGTATCGTCCAACTTATTCCTGAAGACCCATCTACTACAAATAACTGATCGTTCCTTTGGTCTAGGAACTATGTGCCAAAGTTTCTTCCTCTCAAAATTTTTCAATTCTTCTTGCATGGGAACGATCCAGTCTTGTTCAGTGAGGGCTTCCGTGATATTCTTTGCTGGTGCAATGGTAGAGATGAAGGAATAAACGAAGCAAAAAATGTTCAATGGTCTTCGTGTTTGAACACCCTTTCTTAAGCTACCAATGATTGAATCCATTGGATGTGAATCTTTTTATTTACACTCTTTAGAAGCCTCGGGCACTTATTCATTAGAGTGTGAGTTAGAAGCTTCAAATATTTCGGAATCAAGGGTTGATCCCCCTGAATTCAACCCCGACGTTATAGGTGAATCAGGTGTAACTCTAGATTCACCACTATGATTTGAATTCAAGGTTATAGCTTCATTAGCTATAGCTTTGGTACTTAATCCCTTGTTGTGAGAGGAAGTTATAGTATCATCAATTATAACTTCAGCTCTCTTTCCATTATTGTTTGAAGGAGTTTCAAATTCATCATTTGTGCCTTCGATCTCCTTTTCTTCTTCATCCAACTCTGGAGGATCATCCTTAGACAATTGAAAATCAGGTTCATTGTCATCTTCCTCATCATCTTAATAGGATTATCAAAATAATCATTTTCATCAAATATACCATGAGCACTTTCTTCGATGCATATTGTTCTTTTGTTAACCACTTTATAAGCCTTACTATGATCAGAATAGCCAATAAAAATAGCCTCATCACTCCTAGGGTCAAATTTACTTAACCGATTATTGCCATTGTACAAGTTATAAGGCATGGTTCGTGCTTACCACTTTATAAGCATTTGCTTCCAGAGCACCGCAAGTGGGATATACTACGTTTTCGACCTCTAAGGAGTTCATAAGGAGTTCATAAGGGGTTATGAATATAGCACGAAGTAGTAATGGCCTCATCCCAAAAGTTACGAGGTAGACCACTACATAACAGTATTGTTCGCGCAATATCCTCTAGGGTTCTATTCATACGTTCAAGGACACCATTTTGTTATAGGATTAGTGGTGCATAAAAGTTGTGTCCTACACTATTAACCCTACAAAATTCTAGAAAAGCTTGATCATCAAATTTGGTGCCATGATGCATACGAATTGAAACAAACTCAAACAAACTCATTGAAAGTCTCATCTTTAGAGTGCAAGAATATAGGCCAAACATACCTCGAATAATCATCAACTGGAACGAAGACATACCTGGATCCGCATCTACTTCTTACCTTCATTGGTCCACAAAGATCCATATGTACAAGTTATAAGGCATGGTTCGTGCTTACTACTCTTTTTGGTTTGAAAGATGATCTCACATGCTTACATCAAGCACAAGTGTCACACATCTTCTCTTGATCAAACTTGATTTTAGGCAAGCCTTCACCCAAGTCCCATCTTTTGAACTTGTTCAAGATAGGAGAGCTGATGTGACCAAATCTCTTGTGTCATAGATGAGGATCATCTAATGTTACTTTCATGCATGTAAAAGAGTTAGTAAGAACATCATTCAAAGCAATCATACAGACATTCCGTTTACGATGTCCTTCAAGTATGACCTTACTAGTACCTTCAATTATCATGCACAAATATCCGAGAAAAACAACTTTGTTACCTTTGTCACACTATTGAGATATGCTTAGTAAGTTGTGCTTGAGACCACTTACTAAATACACATCATTAATTGAATGAGAAGAAGATATATACCTATCTTACCAACACCAACGAATTTACCTTTCTTGTTCTCGCCAAAGGTGACCTTACCTCCATCCAAAGCCTCAAGTGAAAGAAATAAATTTTTATTTCCAGTCATGTGCCTTGAGCAACCACTATCAAGGTACCATAAGTTATTTTCTTTCACAACCACCTGCAAGACAATTTAATTACATTTTTTAGGTACCCAAGCAAGGTTGGTTCCTTTAGTGTTAGTTACCCTAAATATCATATCTTTTCTAACCAAAACTTGTCTTATGATTTTTTTTTTAGGCTTTGGTCTGTTTGGAGGATTTTTGGTGTTTTCGTCCTGTCTAGGTTCCGCTGATTGTTACCTCTTCGGTTGTTGCCTTGCTTTAGGCAAATTGGATGTCTTCTTATAGGCAAAAATCATATCGTAGAACCATCGATGTTCATTATTTATGACTTCTTCTATAAGGGGTTCAGGATTAGGATACATATCCTCTTCCTCTTGCATTTCAGAGGCCCTGACAAAATTTATGTTATTATTTAGGTCTTTTGTGTCTTTAGCATAATTTTCTATAAGATGACCTGTATGACCACAATAGTTACAAATAAGATACTCGGGTAAATTAACATATTTTATTTTTCTGAAATCACGTTCAGAAGGAGTAGTTTTGCATTTAGAGTAATCCCTATGACCATAACATTAATGACCTAATCCTATTTTTATGTTGTTGTCAGATTGTTCAATTAAGAAATTTAACACAGTTGTGCTACCTTCCTATTTGTCATGAACTTTCCTAGCATGCATAAGTAGATCTTTTAGAGAGTTCATTTATTTCTGACAGTCAGGGTGGTCAGTCTCTATATTTTTAGAGGAACTACTTTCCTTAAGCTTATCACGAAAGTATTGGAAACGTTTATTAAGAATCAATTTCCTTCTTTAGTGTCCTTTATTTGCTGAGATGAAGAGTCAATTTCCGACTTTTGATCTGATATTTTAATGTCTTTAGCTTTTATCTTAGTCTTAAGAAGTTCATTGGCTTTTCTCAACTCTAAGGTTATAGCTTCATTAGCTATAACTTTGGCCTCAAGATGTTTAATGTTGAGGTTTAACTCTGAGGTTATAGATTCATTAGCTATAACTTGGGACACAAGACCTGTTTTCTCAGCATCAATGGATTCCGAAGTTGTGGCTGAATTAGTTATAACTTTGGAATTCAACTTTCTTGTTTTGGCTTTTAGAAGTTGACTTTCTTTTGCAATATCAAGGATTTGCTCTTTTAATTCGTTTATTTCTAGACTTTGATCATGAAATTGGCCGAGGGTTTGTTCAAAGTAGTCTATCATGGCACTTCTAACCAATTTCTTATCTTGTTTTTTAAGACGAATAAAGCTTACCTCGTCAGTTTCACTTTCTGAATCAGATTCTCCTAGTAGGAAGAATTTTGATCTTGAGTTGCTACACTAATCATCACTTTCTGTAATTAGATCAAGATTAATATTGCTCAGACATAGATTTGCAACATCCTCATCTTCTAATTCCTCGTCGTCTTTAGTGCCGAGCTCTCCCCAGCAAGATGCTAGCATTGTTGGAGCTAGTGTCCTCCATAGTTAGTGTGATAACGTGTATAAATCTCTTACAGGTTCACAGGGTATACATAGTATTCATATCAGTTGATTAACGTTTATCGATAACGGTTGGCTTGCTAGAAGTTTGACGTTATTGTCATTTTAATGGCGATGATCAACTGGTCCTAAAAGTCACACCTAAAGGATGTGTTTGAGAGATATGATTATATGAAAATATAATCATATTGATGCCTTATATGACTAAAAGGTTAGTCAATGTAATGATGATATGAGTATTTAATACGATTAAATAATATTAGCTGAGACGAATTAAATGTTAATTCGTAATTGAATATAAACTGTTATATCTAATTGATGTATATAATGTAATTATTTAATACGATTAAATGATGTAAGCTTAAACGAATTAAATGTTAATTCGTAATTAAATATAAACTGTTATATTTAATTAGCAAATTATAAATATACGATATTTATAGTTGACGTATATATTATACGATATTGTCATAATAAATGATCTCAGACCGGTATTAATAAATCGACTACAAGATGTTGTATGGACTTATTAATATGTGACAACATAAATGACAATAATGATACATTAAAATAAAAAGCTAACAACCTAAAAACAAGTAGAGGAAAAATAGGGAAGACTCCTCCCTTACCTCTACTAGTTGGACGGACAAAAGGAGAGTAGAAGAGATGGATATAAACTCTTCCTCTACATTCTTATCATTACTTTTTACACAAAAATTTTATGAGTATTTTTTGGCATTCATTCTAGCACAAAAAGGGCATTTCTCGGAACATCTTGGGTGCAACGATTAGGAGAATATCGATCTCGATATTTGTTCTTAGGCCATATTGTTAGGACCGGAGGTTGATTCTAATTTCTATGTTTTATATTATGCATTTCGTTTATGACTCGCATTTCATATATTATAATTTCGTTATAATCCTTAAATTTCATGATGAAATATACCGATATTTCCCACAAGTGTGATCAGAGCTTAGGCTACGAAATTATTTTATATGATTTTTCATAAATAATGAAATATTAAATTAAAAATTTTCTGAAATTTTTTTTTATGTTTCGGCTAAAATATTTTTTTTTAGGCCGTGTTAATTTTTTTTTTATTCTTGTTTTCATTTTGATTTATTGATATTGTTGTTTTAAAATGTTAAGATGACAATATGATAAATTTGTAGATGTTTTAATTTAATAAGGATTAAATTAAAATGTAAATGGAAATTGTTTTGAATGTTTATGAACATTGTTTTTGCTATATATTTTCGGCATACATGATGCTAAATTGTTGTTTTGCATCATGATTCATTAATTTTAATGATGATCAAATCAATTATGATTAGTCAAATATTAAGATAATGATTAAAGTATGTATCAATCATCTAGTTTGTATCAATGTTTAATAATGATTAAATGTTGATAATTGTACCGATCTTGTAATATTAGCAACATCAAATTAAAGTATGTATCAAAAAAAAAAAAAAAAAAAAAACAGGTCGTGGCTGTTTTATAAAAAAAAAAAACATTTGTTTCGGGTTTTTTTTTTAATTTGGCCGAATATTTTTTGTTGATACATTATATTGATAATGTATGATTGTTGTTGTGAAAATGTTCACAATTATTGGATACCCAATTATTTTAAAATGGTTTAAAATAATGTTGGATTAATTCATATTATACGATAATATAAATTAAAATTGGATGATGTTTGATTGGAATTATTGTGAGTAATTTAGGAATCGTCACATAATTTTGATCATTTTAAAATAGGTGGTTTGGATAAATTACTCTACATAATTAAGGAATTATGTCTTGAATGACTAATTTATTGTTGATGCATTTTATTTTGTTGAATGGTTTGTTGAATGGTTTATTTACGTATTTTTGCAATTGGTTGTAATTTGTATTACCTAGTGTGGCCTTAGTTGATTATGTTTTCGTAAGGATGGAAACATGATCTTGATGTAATTTTGAGATCTCGAATCTCCTTTTGTGTTCTTTGAAATTAGTTTGTAAATAGGTTTGTATTTTGTAATTTATTAAATGTAATTTGAGAAGACTAAAGATGGAGATCGGATTGCTCACTCCCGCTACATGGACCAAGATGGAACATCAAGACAAGCTTTTCGGGTCCAATTATGGATGGATTCCAAAGTTGTATTTTGTTCATTTTGGTAGATAGGCCACACTAGGACTTTGTAATTTTGCGTATTTTTCGTTCTTGTTGCTTTTCTTCACATGATAAGTAGTGCATCATATTCCGTCTAAACCAAACCACCTACTAAAAATGCATGAAAATTGACTCATATAGTTTGGATGTTAGTTATCATGGACATAAAGATGTCACACGAATTTTAAGCCATCATCTTAGTTTATTCATTCTCGCATGCTTGATATTCGGTCACTTAAAATGAATTAAAATAAAGTTGATGAGATCTTCCTCTAAAACCTAAAATTGAGACTAGTCTTTATAGGCCAAACTACTATGAATCCCTTCTTCGTCGGTAGGCATATAGGACCTTAATCTCCATATGACCCCTTCTACGTTGGGTAAGTAGTATGTGTTTGCTTTTTTTTACCTCAACATTATAATCCGAATAGTTTCTCGTGATTATGATGGACTAGAGATAGAAATTTATCGACCAAGAATTCTAAAGGTAGAATTATCTAAGAGGTTGGCTTATCAATTTAAAGATAATTGAGTCTTGTGTTCATTTATATAATTCTTGAGGGAGGTCAATTGTATAAATGCTTGAGTTTTCGCATTAAACAAGTTTTGCACTAGACTTAATTTATATCGATGAGTATGCTTATTATGTTTTTCTTCTTTTTCGCAGTGTAGAATTCGTTTTATATTGATAATACTGCTTATAACAAATGCCTGGCCATAATGATGTCCATATGCCAAGTGCCACACTCGCACGCGAGTCCTGGCTTAAAACTTTCATGGACCACATGAATCAGTCCACGCGACTGAAGAATGACGGGCCTAACTTTGCGGACTAGGAGGCGGCATTACGGAATGCAGCCATTGCTGACGGCAAGCTCAAGTACTTGACTAAGCCAATACCGCCAAACCCAAGCCCCAATGCGAGAGCTAACGAGTCACTTGCTTATGGTGACTTCGTTATGGAAGCGGGTGCGATAAAGAACGTACTCATCTTTGCAATGGAAACCAATTTGCAAAGACGCTTCATTGCCCAAGGTGGAAATAAGATTTTCACCACGCTCACTAACGAATTCTCAAAAGCGCCAAAAATCGTTACTTATGAGCATACATGTCGCTTCTTTGAGGTGCAACTCCAGAAAGGCCAACGGGTTAGCCCACACATTCTTGATATGATTGAGAATGTCGAGAAACGGGATGCACTTGATTGCAAAATTAGTGAGAGCTTAGTCATTGACCGTATGCTTCATTCACTTCATGATGGTTTTGCCCTGAAAAGGGCAAATTACTACATGAATGACATGAGGAAAAGTCCTCATGAGCTACACTCACTTCTCGTACAGACCGAGAAGCATCTGAAATTGAGTGGGAGCATGAAGAATATGTTCTCATGATTTCCTACAAGTACAAAGGTAAGGGCAAGGCTCACGGCGACCTAACTGTAGGGAAGCCAAAATTTAAGAAGTCAGGAAAGGGTAAGAGTGGGCCTGGTGAGACTAGTAGCTCACAAGGCAAGGCAAAGAGCAAGGATAGTGACAATGAGTGCCACCATTGCCACAAGACTGGGCATTGGAGGAGGAACTGTCCCGTGTACCGTGAGGACATAAAAGCAGGCCGCGTCACTCCTGTTGGTATGTCATCTTATATTCATACGATTGAGATTAACCATGCAAGTTTCGGGACTTGGGTACTTGATACAGGTTGTGGTTCTCATCTGTATAATATTTTGCAGGGCCTAAAAAACATCACACCTCTCGCAAAGGGTGATGTGGACCTGTGAGTCAGGAATGAAGCGAGAGTTACTGCAGTCTTAATGGGAACATATGTAATCCAACTCCCGAGTGGATTTGAGTTGTATTTATGTAACTGTTACTATGTACCCAGTTTATCTAAGAACATTATTTCTGTTTCCATGCTTGATAAAGACGGTTTTTCATTTTCAATTAAAGACAATAGCTATATTTTCTCTTTGAATGAAATGGTTTATGGCAAAGCAGTTTCCATGAATGGCATTTATATATATCTTAGATAAAAAACCACAGACTGAAAGTCCTAGACCTCTAATTACACTCCTCTAATTAGTTCATTAAATTACATTAACTTAATGATTTAGGATCTAGTTATCATGCATGCAAATATAAAGCATAAAACAAAAGATAAGACCAAAACATCCTTACATTGGGATTTTTCGGTTCAATATGGGCACAATAAGAACTCCTTCTTATTGTTCTTGAGCATGAACTTAATGGATGATCCTCTATAAAACAACCTACAAAGTAGAAGGTCTCCTTCTTGTTGCACCCAAGATTAAACCCAAATAATCTTTACTTATTATTAACTAGATAATAAGTAAGAATTAATACTACTAATATTATTATATTACTACACTAGTAATATGACATGAATATTAGTTTGCATGTGAGTTTTAGAGAGTTGTTGAGTTAGAAAGAGAAGTAAGAAATAAGCATAAAAATGAAGTAGTCCAAATGTGAACAACTCTTGTTCACTTATAAAGGCCATATGGCCGGTCAAGACTCACTCAAATGAGTGATTTTTGTGCTTATTTTATTCTCATGCAAATAGGTAGAGTGTGGGTAAGAGAATGATAATGATCATGTGTCATAACATGTCATAATCACTTGGTGGAGTGTGGAATTGGTAGAGCAAAATCTGTAGTGATTTTGTCTACACAAAACCGGTGCACATGAGTCCACAATGGACCGTTTTGATTTTTGATATTTGTCTCACAAATACTTATTAATCATATGCTTAATTATCTTGTATAATTAAGTGTTAATTTGATCGTATAACAATTATATGACACAAATTATTAAACAATATGTACTTAACTTTTAAGTGATATTTTACCATTATGTCAATATATAATGGATCCCACAATGCCCAGTTAATTTATTTTACAACTCCTTGTAAATATAATTAACTAATTACCTCTACCTGAAAATATATGCATTACCTCAACTAATTTAATGAATTAACGATTAATCACTAAATTAAATGTTATTTAATCGTATTAAAATAAGACGTAAAATTTATTCAGTCAGTTATCGTATAATTGACTAATAATTTTAAGTGGAATGCGTTCCTAACTCAATTTCCAATAAATAACTCTCGTAACTAAAAGGACATATCAAATATATGTAATGCCCTAATTAAACTGTATCGTATACAAACAATTAGTATTCTATTTGGGTCTCATCCTATAGGTGTGACCTAAAGGGATCAGTTGATCACCGTCGTCATACGACAATAACGTCAATGTGACACCCTCAAATTTGCGGAAAGAAAAAAAAAATAATTTAAATACATAAACAAGGGTGTCATAAATAAAAAGGTCATTACAAAACGAAATAATATTCTACAAAAGAAATATACAAGACGGGAGACATATCTCCCGTATAAATACGGAAATAAAAGTGTGTACAATAATATACAAACTATGAACCGAATATAGGTCCAAGGTAATACTTCGCTCGCTAGCTCGTCAATGTACCCCAAATATGAATTCACCACCTGTTCGACCGCATTAAATATAAACACGGAAGCCACAGTCAGTGGGGAGTAACTCCGAGTTCTCCCAGCCACGAAATGTCGAGTTTAATGAAACATGAATAACATAAAAGCAATGTATATAGAAAATACAACACCTTAACATATATGATATGCTTTTAATGTTATGAAACAATTAACTAACATATAACCTATCATATGAAAGCTATCATGTGAAACCGATAATAAAATATAACAAGAGGTAGGGAAGCTGGTATGCTAGCTCAGAGTTCATCTCATAAACATGGGCCGTGATACCCGACCCTAATCAACCACGTATCATGTGAATCAGTTAACAACCAGTAATCCAAACTCTATCAACCTTAGCCGGCTTGCATCTCACCTTCTAAGATTCATAGAATCATACAAACATGAAAGACCAATACGTCTAGAAAAAGGCATAAGTTCTTAGTACAGTCAATAGTCGACTTCTGTAACTCGAGTCTATACCACAAGGTAGGAAAACATCCTAGTCCTAGACTGATCAGACCTAGCGACAACAGCTAACCCATTCCTCGTCCCATGACATAACCGTACATGAGAAACTTTACTAGGCGACCCCCTAAGCAGAGATGGCTAGTACTTAAGCTGGCTCCCTTCCCAAAGCGGAACTCTTAGGATGCCATGCCCCGGCTTGGTATCAAAAGGCCCAAAACCAGTGACACAAAAGCTATCAAGCCATGAACATATACTCGTTAAAGATAGTAAGGCCTATCGATGTCATGGTCCAAGATACTCATTTAGAATTAGAATGGTCAAGACGCCATATACTCATAATTCTCTATGGGTACTTAGTCAACACGACACCAACCATACAATAAAACAGTCACGGGAAAAACATCCTATCATGTGACTACTGCATATAATCATATTCAAATATCATATCGCCTCATATCTACTAAGGCTCATTCATTCATTCATTAAAATAAAACCTTACCTGAAGACAACCCCCCGACCCTAGTCCCGCGACGGGTCATCAGTCAAATCGGGGCTGACTAGATCTTAGTTTGACCAAACCCGTTTGGCCAAACCGGCTAGCAACAGAGTCTTAGCCATCGAGGCTTGAACATACAATCATCATATTCATTACATGTTATTTTATTGAAAATTCTAACCTGTGAATTATTAAATCTTACGTAACCCCCGCTTGACTTAAAGGATACCAAATTAAACTACGGTCTCGTATTATAATTTCTAACATGTGAGAGATAATAATTTTATGAAAAACCTTTTTAAATAAATATTTTACTTATTAATATTTCCCACTTGTTAAATATTACAAAACACGATAAAAATAACGATAACTCAAAACCCGTCACAAGTCCCAAAGTGGGACCCACGGGCTGAGTTGGACCGGACCCACATGGGCCTGATTTGGGCCTCACGGCCTGTTTTGGCAAAATGGGCTGTTTTGGCCTTTTTAACGGGTTTACTAAAAACCGTTTCTAATTATTTCCCGCATGCTTTAACATAATTAAAACCCGTCAAACAACAATTAAACAATCCAACATCGACACCACCCAAAGACCAAAACCCGGACCCACCAATGACCAACCCAGACCGGCTGGACCGGCCTGGACCGGTCTGACCAGCCTGAACCGGCCGGTTCAGGCACCACCATAACCGGCCACTTCAATGGCCACCACAACAACCACCCCAAATTAATCCTAACATCATTTTAATTAACAACATCCATTTTTAACATCCAATTCAACCATCATGCATATTAAATCATGATTATAAATAGATCATCCAAAATCATCAAAACAACCAACATGTTATAATTTCATAAAACACCATAATAATCACTACTTAACATGCTCCTAACTAAAAATCATAAAATCATAATAATATGAACCACAACTAAAGATGAACCAAAAACTAAAGAAAACATAAGCTATGTAACATTATTCGTCGAGTAACTCGGAATCGTTACCTTAGCTTAGCTAAAATCAAGTAGCACCAAGATAATAAGAACTAAGAAAATAAGAAACCCTTCTACTAATCTTCACCCAAAATATACGAGTCTCCAAACTCGTCTTCCAAATCTTCCCCTATAAGAAAAGACAAGAAAAACCTTATTAGAACTTAAAATATGATTTCTCATAATTAAAGTGTTGAAAACGATTTTGTCGGAATTTAAAATAAAACGTACGTGAAGATGGGGAGCGAAGAGGAGATCCTAGAAATATAAATTAGGAAGGATTTAATTAAGAAATGAAGGATTTATGGAGGTTTTGCTCAAGAACGCTGAAGAACAATTGATGAACGATGAAGAACACGAAGAACGATTAAAGAAAGTGATATTTTGATCTTTATTTGATTTGTTGAAAAGTGAAAAGGTGTTTGTGAGTAAAGTGGAGTGGAGTTGGACGTGAGTTTATAGAAAAATAAAGGTGTTGAGTTTTAAAATTGTTGTTCCGTAATTGACTCGCGTTTAATAATTATTTTACGGTAAACGATTAAATATAATTTACGATAAAGTTAATATCAAGATATTATGATATTGTAATGAAAAATAATGAAAATATCAAGGGCTATTAGAAGGAGTTTGAGCCGTGTAGAAGTGTGTTTGTCGGATCAGTTTTGTAAACGATTTGCGTAATTTTCGTTAACTGATCGATAAAGTTAATAAATATCTAGATATTTTGATTCGTTTAATCAAAATAAATAAAATATCTAATGGTGAGTGGAAAGCGATGACACGCGCGTGTGACTCATGCCAAAGTCGAGTTTCGATTTTGTTTCGCGCTTTACGATGAGGCGGGAATAGTTAAATGACGTTCGGTTAAAACCGTAAACGTTATTCTTTAAATTCCGAATAAATTCAAAATAATTATATTAAATTAGGATAAATCTTAATAAATCTAAATAAAAATAAATCAAAAATATTATTTTTTTAAATAAAATTTCGGTCTTCATACTTATGAGACGAGTCGGGAAAAGTCACCGGAAGTCAAAGTTGACTGAAAAGTCGAGAAAAGTCGAAGATGACTTAAAAGTCAAGAAAAGTTTAGGACGACTTAAAAGTCAAGAAAAAGTCAATGACGACTTTAAAAAGTCAAGGAAAAGTCAAAGACGACTTAAAGTCAAGAAAAGTCAAAGATGACTAAAAACGGTCTTTTCATGAAATCTCTCAGAAATAGAAATTCAAATACGAACGCGGAATTTCAAAAAATAAGACTCCGAACAAAAATTCCTATTCTAAAAAACTTAAGTTCTAATGAAAAGTGTTAGTAAATATTTTAACTAGAAAAAAAAAGAGGGCTTTTCGGGTTGGTACAATCACCCCTCTTTTAAAAGTTTCGTCCTCGAAAACTTAGAAGAAGGAACGTAACATATATGTAGGTCTATTCCAAAACTGTTAAAAATATACTTGTAATAAAAATATAGGGTCTTATCAATGGAACGGAAGGTTCTCGTCCGCGGTCAAAAACCTCGTCGTCCAAATCAAAGACTTTAAAGGATACATTTTCGCATCAATAAATGAGAAAACTAGTTATCGAACGTCTCCAATAACGAGTCTCAACACTCCTTGACGGTAAAATACTTGAAATCATAAAACATTTTCTAAAAGCTTTTAATTAAAAATTTCATAGTAAGGATAATAACTCTATTATCTATACCTAAAACGTTCTAACAAAGTTCTAATAATCCTATCTATACGAGGATGACACTTGATAGAAGGAACGAAATATTCGAAAGAATAAATAGAATCGAAAGGAGAAAGAAAGAAAGAAGGAAAGAATAAAGAAGAACGAAGGGTGAACCCCAATACTATCTTCCCTCTATGAAAATTCTAATGTCGATAGTAACTCGACAATACTAACTGTACAAGCAAACTAGTCCTCAAGGGAGTGCAATATATCCTCAACATTTCAATCATCGGATTCCCACCAAGATATTTCATAAGCATGCCACACCGAGTAGCAACTCCCAATTATTCCAATTCAATAAAAATCTTCTAAGATCCATCGAAACTATTATTGGAAATCACCATCAAAATATTTATAATTAAGGAAACAAGACCGCTAACAACCACAAAGTAAATGACTCACTATGAAATCCTTTAATCCAATTTATTCCAAAAATTCATTACCCCAACTTATTTACAATGAACCCTCTCATCCTCAAAAGTTGAATCTCGAAACCCCAAAGAGATTAGTCACACAAATCTCGATTCACTTAACTTTTGCCAAACATAGTGCAATGCAACCATAAATCAATTTATCTTTTTTTTTTTTTTTTTTTTTTTTCAAATTATTAATACATCGGTTTTCGCTTATGTCGATATTCCTCAAGTAGTCATCATATCCTAATTCCACAAAGTATTTATTCCCGTTATGGTCCAACATTTAACGACAACAAATTCCCAAGTAACATTAAAAATCACTCAACTTTCTAACCATAACTACAACTATTATTAAGCTTATTTCGATCCTCAAAAGATATTGCAACTTCAAGCTTTCATATTTTAAAACCACTTGGAGAATTTCATCCTAAGTTTATCCTCAAATCCTCATAATTATCTAAACACGGAACTAGCTTAATAGGATGGTTAGTTACCATATTCGAAACTTCTTATTTACTCCAAAATAGATATATCATAAACATGGTCTTCAAACCAATACTAAACTTCTAATTCCAAAAGACTAAATTCCCAATGAGTTAAGAAGTAATAGCCAACTCATTCGACTTTACACCTTCGAATATCATGAACTATTTACACACAAGTCATGACAAGCTTCAAGCATTAAAATCATTAAACAAACCTTACCACACTTTCCTCAAGGATACCCACTCTCACCACCATCGGGTGAAATTAGATCTATACCATTTCCTCAAATCACAAGTTCATTCTAACTAACACTAATATTCCACAAAATTCAAAGTTCTTCCGACTAAGTATAATATACCACCACCCGATGGTTATGACATCCCTAAAAATGTTACAAGAGGGAGGTAAGGATACCAATGGAAAGATGAAGGAACTATCAAGAGAAATTTTCAAGAGGCATATAGGTTGGAAGAGAAAGAAGCTCCTAGATAGAAGGAAGAGAGCATAATACAATAAGGACGAGAGAAGTTATAGATGACGAAGGAATTCACTTTAATTAAGCTTGTAAATTTTCAAATCTTCGGTAGAGGATACTCCTTCTAGGTAACACATATTCCACCATAAGGCGTAATATTGCTCCTAGCAATTTGGCTAGCCACCCAAGCATAGCCTCCTTGGCAATTGTCTTCTTTATGAGGAGGGACATGGTTGGCAGTAACAACGATCTCTTCTACACGAGGTCCAACCGTCTTCATAAGAACCAAAACAAATTAAGTTACTCCTAACAATTAGCATAAACAAATAGACTACAACATAAATCCTAATCTACCCATCCTACCCTTCTATCTCACAAGTTTATTATTTATTAAGGTCAAGTTATTTATGCAAGGGTACACAAACGTGCGTCGGGAGCAAAAAATGCTCTGATACCAACTGTGACACCCTCAAATTTGCGGAAAGAAAAAGAAATAATTTAAATACATAACGAAGGGTGTCATAAATAAAAAGGTTCATTACAAAAGAAAATGTATATTATACATAAGAATTATACAAGACGGGAGACATATCTCCCGTATAAATACGGAAATAAAACGAGTGTATAATAATATACAATCTAAGAACCGAATATAGGTCCAAGGTAAATACTTCGCTCGCTAGCTCGTCAATGTACCCAAAGTATGCATCACAAACCTGCCAACCGCATTAAATATAAACACGGAAGCCACAGTCAGTGGGGAGTAACTCCGAGTTCTCCCAGCCACGAATGTCGAGTTTAATAAAACATGAGAACATAAAAGCAATGTATATATAAAATACAAAACCTTAACATATATGATATGCTTTTCATGTTATGAAACAGTTAACTAACATATAACCTATCATATGAAAGATATCATGTGAATTCGATAATAAAATATAACTCGAGGTAGGGAAGCTGGTATGCTGGCTCAGCGGTTACCAAGTAACATGGCCCTGATACACTCAAACCCTAATCAAAACGTAATCATGTGAATCAGTTAACAACCGTTAATCCAAACTCTATCAATCCTAGCCGGCTTCATATCACCTTCTAAAACTCATAGAATAATACAAACATTGAAAGACCAATACTTCTACAAACAGGCATAAGTTCTTAGTACAGTCAATAGAAGACTTCTGTAACTCGAGTCTATACCACGAGGTAGGATATACTTAAATATTTAGGCTCAGCGGTCACTCTAGTAACATGGCCCAAATACCAAGCACAAATCTAGGCTCAGCGGTTACACTAATAACATGGCCCAGATCCAAAGCACATATCTTAGCTCAGAGGTTCCTCTCAGAAACATGTCCAAGATACGACTCAACCCTAAACCTAGACTGCGCAGACCCAGAGAAATGCGGAAAAACATCGCATCCAAGACCCATGATACAAACACATGAGTACACCCTAAGAAGATCCATCAAAGGGGTTGGCTAGTACTTAAACTGGCTCCATTTTCCCAAAGTGGAAACAATGGCAGCCATACCCCGACTTGGATATAAACCCCCCAGGCCGTGACACAAAAGCTATTAACCATGAACTATATACTCGTTAAAGATAGTACGGCCTATCAATGTCATGGTCCAAGATACTCATTTAGAATTAGAATGGTCAAGACGCCATATACTCAAAATTCTCTATGGGTACTTAGTCAACACGACACCAACCATATAATTAAACAGTCACGGAAACCATTTCCTAACATGTGACTAATTGCATATAAATCATAATCAAATAACATATCGCCTCATATCTACTAAGGCTAATTCATTAATTAAATACAACCTTACTTGAAGACAAATCCCCGACCCGCGTCCCGCGACGGGTCATCAGTCAAAACGGGGCTGACTAGATCTTAGTTTGACCAAACCCGTTTGGTCAAACCGGCTAGAAACAGAGTCTTAGCCCTCGAGGCTTGAACATAAGAATATCACATTCATTTCATGTTATTTCATTCTATTTATAACATGTGAATTATTAAAATCATACGAAAACCCGTTTAACTTAACGGATATCAATTTAAACTACCATCTCGTATTATAATTTCTAACATGTGAGAAATAGTAATTTTATGAAAAACCTTTTTAATTAAATATTTTACTTATTTAATATTTCTCACTTGATAATATTACAAAACGCGATAAAAATAACGATAACTCACAAACCGTCACAAGTCCCAAGGTGGGACCCACGGCTGATTTTGGGCCAACTTGACACGGCCTGGACTGGGCCCCACGGCCTGTTATGGGCTGTTTTGGCTTTTTATCAACTTACCTAAAAACCGTTTCCTAATATTTCTCGCATGCTTTAACGTAATTAAAACCCGTCAAAACAACAACATAACAATTAAACATCGACACAACCCAAATACCAAAACCCGGACCCACCATGGACCAACCCAGACCGGGTCTGAACCGGCCTGGTTTGGACCGGTTTCCAGCCCCAAAACAGCCACCCTACACGGTTTTCCCCAACCACAAACACCAAATTATTTCCAACATGCTTTTAATTAACCACATCCATTTTAAACATCCAATTCATCCATCATGCATACAAAAATCATGATTTTGAAGAAACCATAAAAATTTGTCAAGAACACTAACATGTTTATAAATTCATACAACATAATAAAATCAACAACTTATCATGTTACTACTAAAAATCCATAACTCATAATAACATGCATAAAAACAAAAGATGAACCAAAAATAAAAGAAACAAAAACTATGTAACATATATTCGTCGAGTAACTCGGAATCGTTACCTTAGCTAGTAAAATCAATTAGCACCAAAATAAGAAGTAGAGAAAAATAAGAAACCCGTCTTCTAATCTTCTCCTAAAATATACGAGTCACCAAACTCGTCTTCAAAATCTTCCCCTATAAGAAATGACAAGAATAACTTTATTAGAACTAAAACTTGATTTTCCATAATTAAAGTGTTGAAAACGATTTTGTCGGAATGGAAAATAAACTGTACTTGAAGATGGAGAGCGAAGAGGAGATTCTAGAAATATAAGTTAGGACGGGTTTAATTAAGAAATGAAGGTTTTATGATGATTTTGCTCAAGAACGACGAAGAACAAATGAAGAACGACGAAGAACGAATGAAGAACGATGAAGAACGATTAATTAGATCTTAATTTGATTGATTGTTAAATGAAAAGTTGTTGGTGAGTAATGAAAAGAAAGAAAATATCAAGGCTTAAGAGGGGAAAAAGAGACGTGTGAAATGGAGAGGAATCGGGTCTGTTTTACGCGATTTGCGGAGTTTAAGTTGACAGACCGATAAAGTTACAAATATCTTAGATATTTTTATTAGTTTAATCATATTAATTAAAAGATCTAATATGAGTGGAAAAAAAAGTGACATGGGGCGTATGACTCATGTCAAAGTCGAGTTTCGGGACTTAAGTTGACCCGGGAATAGTTAAATGACGTTTGGGTTAAAACCGTAAAAGTCATTCTTTAATTCCGAATAAATTCTAAATAATTATATTAAATTATCATAAATTCAAATAAATCTTAATAAAAATAAATAAAATTTATTATTTTTCAAAATAAAATTTCGGTCTTTAAAATTACGAGGTGAGTCGGAAAAGTCAACGAAAGTCAACATCGACTTAAAAGTCGAGAAAAGTCAAAGATGACTTAAAAGTTTTAGAAAAGTTTATGACGACTTAAAAGTCAAGAAAAGTCAATGACGACTTTAAAAAGTCAAGAAAAGTCAAAGACGACTTAAAAGTCAAGAAAAGTCAAAGATGACTAAAACCGGTCTTTTCATGAAATCTCTCAGAAATTCCAAATACGAACTCGGAATTTCAAAATACGACTCGAAACAATAAATTCTATTTTAAAAAAAACTTAAGTCTGCTGAAAGGTGTTAGTAAATATTTTTACCAGAAAAATTGGGTACTTTTCGGGTTGTTACAATCACCCCTCTTTTTAAAAAGTTTCGTCCTCGAAACTTAAAAGAAGGAAAGTAACATATATGTAGGTCTATTTCAAAACTGTTAAAAATATCCTTGTAATAAAAATATAGGGTCTTATCAATGGAACGGAAGGTTCTCGTCCGCGGTTAAGAACATCAACGTCCCAAGTCAAAGACTCAAAAGATACATTTTCGCATCAATAAATGAGAAAACTAGTTATCGAACGTCTCCAATAACAAGTCTCAACACTCCTTGACGGTAAAATACTTGAAATCATAAAATATTTCAAAAGCTTTTAATTCAAAAATTTCATAGTAAGGATAATAACTCTATTATCTATTCCTAAAATTTCTAACTAAAGCTTATAGTAATATATCTAAGAGAAATGATACTCGATAGAAGGAACTGAATATCCGAAAGAATAAATCGAATAGAAAGAAGAAAGAAAGAAGGAAAGAAGAAAAAGAACGAAGGATGAACCCCAATACTATCTTCCCTCTATGAAAATTCAAATGTCGATTGTAACTCGACAATACTAACTGTACAAGTAAACTAGTCCTCAAGAGAGTGCAATATATCCTCAACATTTCAATCATCGGATTCCTACCAAGATATTTCATAAGCATGCCACATCGAGTAGCAATTCCCAATTATTCTAGTTCAATTAAAATCTTCTAAGGTCCATCAAAACTCTTATTGGAAGCTACCATCCAAATATTTATATTTAAGGAAACAAGACTGCTAACAACCACAAAGTAAAGGACTTACTATAAAATCCTTTAATCCAATTTATTCCTAAAATTCATTACCCCAACTTATTTACAATGAACCCTCTCATCCTCAAAAGTTGAATCTCGAAACCTCAAAGAGATTAGTCACACAAATCTCGATTCACTTAACTTTTGCCAAACATAGGGCAATGCGACCGTAATCAATTTAGTTATCTCTTCCTAACTCTCAATACATCGGTTTTCGCTTATGTCAATATTCCTCAAGTGGTGTCATCCAATCCTAAATCCACAAAGTTTTTATTTCCGTTAGGGTCCAACATTTAACGACAACAAATTCCCAAGTAACATAAAAAAAAAAATCACTCAACTTCCTAACCACAACTACAACTATTATTAAGCTTATTTCGATCCTCAAAAAGATATTGTAACTTCAAGTTTTCTTAGTCTATAACCACTAGGAGAGTTCATTCTAAGTTTATCCTCAAATCCTTATAATCCTCTGAACATGAAACTAGCTTAATAGGATGGTTAGGTACCATATTCGAAACATCTTCCTCAAGGCACAAACTCTCACCACCATAGGGTGAAATTAGATCTATATCATTTTCCTCAAATCACAAGTTCATTCTAACAAACCCTAATATTCCACAAGATTCAAAGTTCTTCCGACTAAGTATAATATACCACCAACCGATGGTTATGACATCCCTAAAAATGTTACAAGAGGGAGGTAAGGATACCAATGGAAAGATGAAGGAACTATCAAGAGAAATTTTCAAGAGGCAAATAGGTTGGAAGAGAAAGAAGCTCCTAGATAGAAGGAAGAGAGCATAATACAATAAGGACGAGAGAATTTATAGATGACGAAGGAATTCACTTTAATTAAGCTTGTAAATCTTCAAATCTTCGGTAGAGGATACTCCTTCTAGGTAACACATATTCCACCATAAGGCGTAATATTGCTCCTAGCAATTTGGCTAGCCACCCAAGCATAGCCTCCTTGGCAATTGTCTTCTTTATGAGGAGGGACCTGGTTGGCAGTAACAACGATCTCTTCTACACGAGGTCCAACCGTCTTCATAAGAACCAAAACAAATTAAGTTACTCCTAACAATTAGCATAAACAAATAGACTACAACATAAATCCTAATCTACCCATCCTACCATTCTATCTCACCAGTTCATTATTTTATTAAGGTCAAGTTATTTTATACAAGGGTACACAAACGTGCGTCGGGAGCAAAAATGCTCTGATACCAACTGTGACACCCTCAAATTTGCGGAAAGAAAAAAATAATTTAAATACCTAACGAAGAGTGTCATAAATAAAAAGGTTCATTACAAAAGCAAATTAATATTATACATAAGAATTATACAAGACGGGAGACATATCTCCCGTATAAATACGGAAATAAAAGAGTGTATAATAATATACAATCTAAGAACCGAATATAGGTCCAAGGTAAATACTTCGCTCGCTAGCTCGTCAATGTACCCAAAGTATGCATCACCACCTGTTCGACCGCATTCAATATAAACACGGAAGCCACAGTCAGTGGGGAGTAACTCCGAGTTCTCCCAGCCACGAAATGTCGAGTTTAATGAAACATGAATAACATAAAAGCAATGTATATAGAAAATACAAAACCTTAACATATATTATATGCTTTTCATGTTATGAAACAATTAACTAACATATAACCTATCATATGAAAGCTATCATGTGAAACCGATAATAAAATATAACAAGAGGTAGGGAAGCTGGTATGCTAGCTCAGAGGTTACCCTGTAACGTGGCCATGATACACTCAAACCCTAATCAACACGTAATCATGTGGATCAGTTAACAATCGGTAATCCAAACTCTATCAATCTTAGCCGGCTTGCATCTCACCTTCTAAAACTCATAGAATCATACAAACATGAAAGACCAATACTTCTACAAACAGGCATAAGTTCCTAGTACCGTCAATAGAAGACTTCTGTAACTCAAGTCTATACCACGAGGTAGGATATACTTAAATATTTAGGCTCAGCGGTCACTCTAGTAACATGGCCCAAATACCAAGCACACATCTAGGCTCAGCGGTTACACTAATAACATGGCCCAGATCCAAAGCACATATCTTAGCTCAGATGTTCCTCTCAGAAACATGTCCAAGATACGACTCAACCCTAAACCTAGACTGCGCAGACCCAGAGAAATGCGAAGATCCATCGCATCCAAGACCCATGATACAATCACATGAGTACACCCTAAGAAGATCCATCAAAGGGGTTGGCTAGTACTAAAGCTGGCTCCATTTTCCAAAGTGGAAACTATGGCAGCCATGCCCCGACTTGAAGATCCATCAAGCCGGGAACACAAAAGCTATCAAGCGGCAAACTCCATATGCTCGTTAAAGATAGTACGGGCCTATCAATGTCATGGTCCAAGATACTCATTTAGAATTAGAATGGTCAAGACGCCATATACTCATAATTCTCTATGGGTACTTAGTCAACACGACACCAACCATACAATTAAACAGTCACGGGAAAAACATCCTATCATGTGACTAATTGCATATAAATCATATTCAAATATCATATCGCCTCATATCTACTAAGGCTCATTCATTCATTCATTAAATAAACCTTACCTGAAGACAAATCCCCGACCCGAGTCCCGCGACGGGTCATCAGTCAACCGGGGCTGACTAGATCTTAGTTTGACCAAACCCGTTTGGTCAAACCGGCTAGAAACAGAGTCTTAGCCCTCGAGGCTTGAACATAAGAATATCACATTCATTTCATGTTATTTCATTCTATTTCTAACATGTGAATTATTAAAATCATACGAAAACCCGTTTAACTTAACGGATATCAATTTAAACTACCATCTCGTATTATAATTTCTAACATGTGAGAAATAGTAATTTTATGAAAAACCTTTTTAATTAAATATTTTACTTATTAATATTTCTCACTTGCTAATTATTACAAAACGCGATAAAAATAACGATAACTCAAAAACCGTCACAAGTCCCAAGGTGGGACCCACGGGCTGACTTTTGGGCCGAACCCAACATGGGCCTGAATGGGCCCACGGACAGATTTGGGCTATTTTGGCAGATTTTACAATTTTTACAAAAACCGTTTCTTAATTATTTCCCGCATGCTTAACATAATTAAAACCCGTCAAAACAACAACCAAACAATCAAACATCGACACAACCCAAAGACCAAAACCCGGACCCACCATGAACAAGCCCAGACCGGCCTGGACCGGGCCTGAACCGGCCTGAACCGGCCTGGTTTGGGTCCGGTTCTCAGCCCTCTTTTCCGGCCACCACCCTTAATCACACCAATTTGTTTCTTACATGTTTTAATTAATCAAACAACCATTTTAACAACCAATTTAACCATCCATCATACAAAAATCATTATCATGAAGAAGTCATAAAAATATAACAAGAAAACTAACATATTTATAAATTCCTACAACATAATAAAATTAACAACTTATCATGTTACTAACTAAAAATCATAAAATCATAATAATATGAACACAAACTAAAGATGAACCAAAAACTAAAGAAAACAAAAGCTATGTAACATATATCCGTCGAGTAACTCGGAATCGTTACCTTAGCTAGCTAAAATCAAGTAGCACCAAAATAATAAGAACTAAGAACTAAGAAACCCGTCTTCTAGTCTTCTCCTAAGATATACGAGTCACCAAACTCGTCTTCAAAATCTTCCCTATAAGAAATGACAAGAAAAACATTATTAGAATTAAAACTTGATTTTCCATAATTAAAGTGTTGAAAACGATTTTGACGGAATTGAAAATAAACCGTACTTGAAGATGGAGAGCGACGAGGAGATTCTAGAAATATAAGTTAGGACGGATTTAATTAAGAAATGAAGGTTTTATGATGATTTTGCTCAAGAACGACGAAGAACGGATGAAGAACGACGAAGAACGAATGAAGAACGATGAAGAACGATTAATTAGATCTTAATTTAATTTATTGTAAAATGAAAAGTGGTTAGTGAGTAATGTGGTGAGTGAGCCGTGTAATATAGAGGAAAATAACGAGTCGGGTTTTGAAATTGTTGTTACGGAATTGACTCGGATTTTATAATTATATTACGGTAATTGATTAAATATAATTAGAGATTAAGTTAATTAAACTATATATCAAGATATTATGTTATTATAATGAAAAGAAAGGAAAATATCAAGGCCTAAGAGAGGGGAAAGAGCCGTGAGAAATGGGTAGTAGTCGGATCTGTTTTTGAGCGATTTGCGTAATTTCCGTTGACGGATCGATAAAGTAACAAATATCTTAGATATTTGTATTAGTTTAATCGAAACAATCAAAAGATCTAATTGTGAGTGGAAAAAGATGACATGGGCGTGTGACTCATGCCAAAGTCGGGTTTCGGGTTGGTTTCGGGATTTACGATGACTCGGGAATAGTTAAATGATGTTCGGGATTAAACCGTAAAAGTTATTCTTTAAATTCCGAATAAATTCAAAATAATTATATTAAATTATGATAAATCTAAATAAATCTTAATAAAAATAAATTAAAAATATTTATTTTTTTAAATAAAATTTCGGTCTTCAAACTTATAAGGCGAGTCGGAAAAAGTCAACGAAAGTCAAAGTTGACTTAAAAACGGGATTCTCATGGCATCTCTCAAAAATTCCAAATACGAACTCGGAATTTCAAAATTCAACTGGAAACAATAAATTCCACTTTAAAACTTAAACAGGCTGAAAAATATTCGTAAAATATTTTCACTAGAAAAAAATAGGGTACTTTTCGGGTTGTTACAATCATGCCAAAATCGCTCTAAACACATTCATGCTCATTCTAGCTCGATTTTACGGGATTTATTGATTTTTAACCATTAAAAATCAATATCAACATTTAAATCTCATTTAAATTCAAACAAACTATCTAAACTGTTTTAGAACTTAAAATTAGTCCCTACTAATTTTGTTGGTCATTAATTAGATCGATTTGATTTCATTTGCTAAATATAACGGTTTAATCATAACTTTTATGAAATAAACCCAAAATAAAATATAAACATCATAAACATTTGAAACAAAAAAATTTTACATTCTGGAACGTTTCCAGGAACTCCAAAAATAAAAAATATTATCCCAAAAAATTTAAATTAATTTTATGAACAAATAGCTTTTAATTTAACGGTTTTATCAAATAAAAAACCATGAAATATTGTAAAACAGTGAAACAAATTACGAAATTTCACCAAGATGATAAAAATCAGAATGTAAAATGTACCAAAAACTTTCATGACCATAAAAGGACGTTTCAGTTTTATGAACATTATAATCTCATATTATCGACTTTTATCTTATAAAAATCAATAAACATGCAATACTTAATTAAAAATTACTAAATTTTACATACAGTATGTAAGACATGCATGTGAGATCATATTAAAATTTCATGGCTAGAATCAACATGCAACTATTTTTAGTTAACTTTTAACATAAAATATGCATATTAACTCGGTTTAAAAGCGAAAAATCAAAATAAATAGCAAATTGTTCCCTAAAATCACGAAATTTGACCAAAACAATTTTAAGGTCAGTAGGTATACATTCACCAAATATTTTCGTCCAAATCATATTTTTACTCAATGTTTTTGATTTATTAGTTATCTTATAACTTTTAATAAAAATGCCCAAAATGAACATGCATGCAACAAGCTAGCTCTGATACCACATGAAAGTCCATAGACCTTAATTAGACTCCTCTAATTTGTTACTAAATTACTTGTTAATTTAGTGTTTAATGATCTATGTAACATGCATGCAAATATAAAGACATTATATAAAAGATGAAATTTCCTCACATTGATAATGGAAATAATTGGGCACAATAAGAACTTCTTCTTATTATTCTTGAGCTAATATAGGAAATGATCCTCCAACAATCTTCAAATAAAAAGACCTCCTTCAAGTTGCACCCAAGACTTACCCAAATAATCTAACCTTATTATTAACTAGATAATAAGATGGATATTATACTATTACTATTAGTATATATTACTACTCTAGTAATACTTAGTAAATATTAGTATTGTGAGAGTTTTAGTGAGAAGATAAATTTTAGAGAGATATGTGAATTAAGCACAAAATCAAGTAGTGGAAAAATGAACAACTATTGTCCATTTTATAGCCATTTTGGCCGGCCCTCATATGTCCAAATGGCCTCTTATTTTTGTTATTTTATTTACATGCAATGTAGTAGAGTGTGGTAATGTATGTAATTATTTTGGAATGCATGATATGACATAATCACATAGTTGCTTGTTAGCATGAACAAGACCAACTATCATCACTTTAACTACCATGACCGGCCACTTTAGGCTCATATTTGTGCATTTTGATTTTTGATATTTGTCCCAAAAATACTTATTAATCATATGTTTAATTATCTTATATAATTAAGTGTTAATTTGATCATAAAAAAATTATATGACACAATTTAATAAACAATATGTACTTAACATTTAAGTGATATTTTATCATTATATCAATATATAATGGATCCTACAATGCTTAGTTAATTTATTTTACAACTCCTTGTAAATATAATTAACTAATTAACTCTATCTCAAAACCTCAACTAATTTAGTAATTTAACGATTAATTACTAAGTTAGATCTTATTTAATCATATTAAAATAAGATATAAATTTATTAGTCAATTATTACATAATTAAAAAATAAACTTAATCGAATTTGAGTTCCTAACTCATTTTTTAATGATTAACTCTCGTACATATCAAATATATGTAATGGACTAATCAACTGTATCATATACAAATAATTAGTTACTATTTGGGTCTTATCCTATAGGTGTGACCGAAAGGGATCAGTTGATCACCGCCGTCATACGACAATAACGCTAAACTCTAGTCAGCCAACCGTTATTGATTTACGTTAATCAACATACTAATCATAAATATATAGTCAATAAATATCCCAATTATATTCCTTAAAGAGATTTATTATGTGACGCACTATTGTGGAGGACACCTACTCCAACATCTTCTCCCACACGGTTAGAAGAATGCTCAAGGTCTATTTCCAAGGGAACTCCCGCGGACGCAGAAGGAATGTCACCTGCACATTTCAAACGTGTGAAACATTTCATGCAAATCCTCAGCGGTTTCAAACAATGTCAAGTATATTTTAAGACGTTTCAAGTCATTTCCAAGAAGTTTTCTGATCATCTTTGTCCTTTCCTTCAAAAACCCGACTACACACAGAGGGTTGGGTCAAGTCAAGTCTAAATTCAAAGCCTATCCATTGGGTTTGAGTCAAAAATTCGACAGCATTTCTCTATAATGGCGGTTATGCCCTAGAAAAGCGTCCTGCAGAGACCATCGCAAACTGAAAATCTAATGCTACAACAAGTTTACCCATTACACAAGGGTTCCATAATACCAAGTTTCATCTGGAATGAGCTACCCTAAGGGGGTTTCGAAGCGGTTTCCGATTCTGTGAGTATCCGTCTCATATATTCAAAACTCGACAAAAACAAAAAATGAATAAATGCCTATGTTCCTAACAAGGCCAATTGTTCATTTCTAAAGTCCATTTCTACCATACAAATTAAATGGAGCAAGAATCCCTAATTTTCGAGTTATTCGAGGAAGGGAACCCTAATTTCAAAATCAAAATCAATCAAATATAAACGATTAAAGCGAGATTGGAATGCATAGCTCGGTTTGTCATAGCTTATGGAGTAATTTGATCAAGATTTTTGCAAGTTTGGATGACTTTTGAGAGAATTGTTCGAGTTTTATGATTTTCGAATGAATGATATAGCCTTCGTCTGATCGCGTCTTTATCAGACAGGGAAAAGCTCGGGAAGAAATGCAGCAATAGCTGCGCCTCTTCCAAAGGTCGCAGCTCTTACAGCGCCCTTTCCCCAGGATTGTTTCGCTTGAATTTGAAAATTGGTTACTAGTTCGTTACTTGTGGGCACGAAACTTATGCGCCTTTTCTCCGACTTCTATTTTTCATAATTTGGTTCTTTTTCAAGACCCGTGCTTCGGCAGGCTTCAAAACCGTCACATCACTTCAGCAGAGTCCCATCTTTCCGGAAATACAATCTGTGGGCCCACCTTTTATCAATATATTTGTTCGCCAAAACCGAGCAAATTCTCGGAATGATTCAATCGTGACGGAATCTTCCGCATATCAAGTTTCAACATATGTTTCCCCCGCGAGAGTTCACTTGGATACAGAGACAAGCCAATTCTCGCGCATGATACTATCCCCAGCGGCTGGCAAGCCTCATTACGCGCCTTATCCCCAACGGCTGGCGAGCCTCATTACACACCCCACTCGACGGCTGGCGAGGCTCACGATGCAACCTCAGTCCAAGTAAGAAGATGCCTCAGGTATGACTCCTTCTTATGACTGGCGAGATTTCGTACGTAGTCTAATGGACTTTCAACCACCCTCCCCGACAGTCGACGGACTTTAAAATGTTCCCAACGACATGTCCTGGGTTTAGACCCCGTGAACCGCCTCGCATCGCCATAGTCGTCAGGTTGTAATCTTTGATTGACGTGATAGCTATACTTTGACTTTTACCTTGTCCAAGCCTCATTCAAAGTGGGGGCTCTGTAGATACCTCAGTTCTAAACCTTCCGCCAACCACCCAGTGATGATTGGGCCGCATGTTTGGTACGCGAAACGATTTATGACAGTTCATAAGTTTTTTGTCAAGTGATAGCTCAAATCCTTGTATCTACCCCTTGGTCATCATCTATGCGCCGGTACAGTCGTTTTGACAATCATTAGAACCATTTAGAAGTCTGGGTCAAAAACCGCTTCATTTTCTATAAACCGTCTTTTAAAACCGTGTCTGAACGCTCGAGAATATTCCGGATATTTTAATATTTCAAAACTTATCTTTCTCGGTAAAATATATCCGTATTTTATTTAGAAAAGAATTCGAAATCTACCGCAATTCCATAAAGAAACGCGGAAATCTTTCTTTCAAAGTAAGAAACTGCTTGGGAAATGACGCAGCGGGTGTTGTGCCTCTTCCAAGAGTCGCAGTGCCTGCTGCGCCTCTTCCCCGGCTTGTTTTGCCTGTTTCCGGAATATTTTCTAGATTTCTTTCCGTCTTCGAGTCATTCCAAAACTCTTCAGATTTCTCCCTATAAAAGGAGAGGTTCATGCTCACTTTCAAGAAACGCGAGTGTTCCGCCCCTTCTTTCTCTCTCTTTGCATTTCAGACCTTGCTTTAAGCATTTTGACATCTACGTGGTTGATCAATCGACCACGTAAGCTCAGATTCCTCTAGGTTCCCGTCACGTTATTGCATAGACCTACCAATTTGACGAACTACACTTAATCAACTTAATTAATTTAACTAATCAATTTTTTATCCTCTTTCGAGGGCACTTTCCATACATTCGAGTCAATCTATCGCTAAAACGCAACTTAGTTAATCTCGTTTCGTCAACATGTAAGTCTGAGGGTGTTTAATCCCGTCCTTTGTATTTTTATTAGTATTTTATTTCATATCATGTAAGATTCATGTCGGATTTATGTCAAACCTTTTCAAAGCCTTTATTAGTTTTTTATTATTTCTTATAAATCGTCTTTTAATCTAATTAGATAGTTTGTGTTGCCTTAGATCGCTAATAATCAATTTTAGTGGGTTTTCGTCTTTTAAATCAAATTGTGTCTTTAAAGGTTAGATCCAACAATATCAAATCTTTAGATTCGTCTTTGATATAATTAGTATAATTTAATCTATTAAATCACCTTTATTCGACTTTTAGATCATTAATAAACCGTAAATACACAAAGGAATACTAACTGCTTGCGATTCTAGCTTCACAGACAGAACCCAGCTCAAGAGGTTAGATCCATCAATATCTTCCAGAGGACGCATCACACGTTGCGCCTGTTATTTTTTTTTGGGGAAAGGTAAGTTATATTGAAAGCTCAAATGGTACAATGTTTAACAAGTATTACATAAGGCACTAAAATGCATCAAAAGAATTCATCTAAGATGATGAAGCCAAGCAATTTCCTTAGTAGAAAGCTTGTTCACATTCATCTTGCCTAATCTAATATTAATCTCCTCCATGACTTGTTGTACTATATCCTAAGGACGTCTAATACAATGCTTAAATCTCACTTCATTTCGAACCATCCAAATCTTGTAAATAAGTGCAATATGACAAGCTCCAATGTACTTCCTTTGAAGCTTAGTTCTTCCTCAACCAGCATCCAGCCACTCCACCAGCTGATTTAATCTGAATGAAACCCCAAGTTTATTTTGCAGGATTTGGCAGCACTGCACACTGTAAATGCAGTCATACAGTACGTGCTGCAGAGTCTCCATTCCAGTACCACATATATCACAATCAGAGTCCACAAGCATCCCCATTCTGTTCAATCTATCCTTAGTAAGGAGCCTATTCTGAATTGCAGCCCAGAAAATAAAACTAGTCTTAGGAACATTCATAGGATTCCAGCCCACATAACCCCATCTTACTCTATCCTTTCCTGGTCTCAACCAGATATATCCATCATTGACAGCATAAGGTTTATCAGATCCCAACCACAAATCATCTACATAAGCACTATGAAACTGGGTCATAATATGACTTATTTTCCTCCATGACCAGCTAGTGTCAGGAGGAGCAACATAATCCTTCCAGTGTAATCCTTTTAAATAGACATTGTTAACCCATTTGACCCATAGATGATCCTTTTTGGAAGCAATCCACCACACATATTTGCCTAAAAGGGCTCTATTCCACTGCTTCACCTCTTTAATGCCAAGTCCTCCTTCTGCCTTAGGGTAGCAACAGTTATCCCAGCTAACATTTGGGGCCTTAGTATACTCTGCAGTTCCTCCCCACAAATAGTTCCTACACATAGCAATGATTCTATTCATTATACCATTAGGAATAAGAAAAATATGAGCCCAATAAGAATGAAGTGAAGTAAGGACAGCATTCACCAGAATCAGGCGACCAGAGTAAGAAAGCTTTCTGTTACCCCATCCTCTAATTCTAGCAACAATTTTATCAGTTAACTTCAACCCATCATTCTTTGAGAGCTTCTTTGAAGAAATAGGAATTCCCAGATACTTGAAAGGAAGATAACCCCTCTCAAAACCAGAAACTTGAAGAATATTATCAATGCAGTCATTATTCACACCATTAAAATAGATTTCAGACTTTGTTTTGTTCAAACATAGTCCAGATGAGGCAGAAAAAGTAGCAAAGCTTCTTAAGATCCACATGATAGAGTGCTCATTTCCTTTACAAAACATCAACAAATCATCAGCAAATAATAAGTGATTGAGTTTAATATGCCCACATAAAGGATGAAATTTGAAACCATCATGGTGAGCAATCATCTGAAGAATTCTGGATAAATACTCCATACAAAGAGTAAAGAGAAGAGGAGACAAAGGATCCCCTTGTCTTAAACCCCTCTTACCTTGAAAAAATCCAAAGACATTCCCATTTAAGGCCAGAGAATAGGTAGGGGAAGTTACACAAGCCATGATCAAATCAATGAATCTCCCTGGGAAGTTACGTTGCGCCTGTTCTGGGTTGGATTCTGTCTCTGAACTTCCTATTTCGCTCCGACGTAGCCTTAATTGTTTAATTTATCGACTATTAATCCTAATATCGCTGCTAATCTATTCTTTTAGTCTTTTATTCTTCCTTTTATTTAAAACCTTTATTTTTGACATATATCCGACGTAGATCCCGTAAATCCGTTGTAATCAATTGTAATATTCTTTTATAGCCTTATTTAATCATTTTAAACTGTATGATTTATTTGCCTTTCACATGCAATCAATCTTAAATCCTATTTCGACTCAATTGATTGCTAAATAACATGTTAAAGCGACATAGCTAGCTCACATGTTAGGAGTAAAACATGGATGTTGCATTGCATGCATTTAACCGACAACATATCGAGTACAGAAGAGTTTCCCTAATCATTAGTAGAGGCCGCTATCGAGGCGGGAGAGATTAGGTGTTCTATTAAAGAACTTCCTAATACGTACTCTCACCCATTACTCCAGATCTCTGTGAACATCCGTGTTCATTTCCATCTACGAGAGTCATTCTAGACATAGAATGCTAAGGGTAACGAGTTCTTGGTGTACATGTCATCACTTTGTGTCTTGACATGACATAAAGTATTCGAACGGTTCCAACTTCCCACAAAAGTTGGTGGCGACTCCACAAATGCGTATTACTACGCTTGTCCCTCGTTTCTTCGTCCATGGTTTCACTCGTGCCACGGCCCGGAAAGGACCGCAAACCCATGTATCACATATGCAAAGGCTATAGCTCGGTAAGAAATAATAAGGGGAAAGTTGTTAGTAATCAAAGAGAATGTTTTGGAAAGTTTAGTGGAATCATTTATGGCTTTGGAAGTACTCTAGGTAGTGGCTTGTGTGAGTTTTATGGGTATTTGGTGGTGTATTGTTAGAATATCATTATTATAGAATTTGGCGGTCTGAAGTGTTGGGTTGATGTAATGGGGAGACAAGAGATTTAGATGAAAAATTATGAAAGAATATTCAGATAGAGTTGTTAGTCGTTAGTGGAATCTTTCATTAGGATGTAGAACTAAAGAAAGAATGAGAGCTATTAAGTCTCAAAAGTGAATGTCATAGCTTATTGTGAATATATTTGGTAGATATCTTGAGATACTGGCTTTAGTACATTGTGGGTCGTTTTGCAAGGAGAGATGCGTTGATAAAGGAAGACTAGTCGTGGTTTGCGTTGAGAAAGATGAGAGGAGATGATAGTATTAGTTGAATCAATAATATAATTGGGTGAAGAGGAAGTTTTAAAGGTAATGGATTTGGGGTTGTCTTCATGTTAGCAAGAAGAATGGTGAGTGATAATGGTGTGGGATTGATGTTGGTCTAGTTTTCTTGTTAAGATTACTTTGGTTAATAATTGTCCGTAACTCGTGTATTTAGTCGGTAATCTAATATGTGGTATTGGTATCATGTGTCTGTCGAGTTAGGACATCTTTAGCATGGTTGTATAGTCTTCTTTTGTGCAATAGTGTCATTAGTTTAGTGGTATGTTATGACAACGATGTGGTTATGTGAGTTTCTAAGTAAGTCAAAATTTCGAATTCGGAGAACTTGGGTCATTTATGTGTTGAGCATATGAATAAATGTCGTATTTTCATTATTATCGTTTCGTTAGCCTTTGCCCCGCGGGTTTAGGAGTAGAGTCTAATCGGTGGAGATTTATTAGTCGTGATTGTTGGGGTTCCTTGTTCTTTTAAATTTTGGTCGAGAGGCTTGATTGTTGGGATATTTTCGCATGTGGATTGGGATGTTTTGGACTTAAAGGGTATGAGGGAGTTGTGAGATTTGATTATGGTGTGCTTCAGGGTGTAAATGGTTCATTGTCGTTTGAAGAAGGTTATGAGTAATTGTGGTAGATGATTGATCACATGTTTCGTGTTGAGGATCTCAGGTAGATTCTAAAGGAGGTGGGAAACGGTTGGTGTTTGCGATTTTGGTATATCGAGCGGTGTGGTGTTAGAGTATTAAGCGATTTTTAGTAAGACGGGATGATGACAATAAAGGAAGTAGATAAAAATTTAATGATGATTGGTTGTTAAGTTAGGTCAATTGTGATAAATTATGCTATTGAGGTATTATTATAGGCATAGATGTTGAGTTGTGGTGTTATTTATATGGCGATGATCGATCAGCTATAGTTACGTGAAGGTATAGAACTATTAGTATGGGAGCATGGATAATAGTGATGTAGTTAGAATAGTTGTGTAAGAAGGATGTCGATCTCAGGGACGGTTGTTGCTTAGAAATGATCTAAAAGTTGGCTAGAGTCTCTTGCAAGTCACAAAGTAATTGGATTTGGGTTTGTAGACTAGACTAAGATAACAACAATTAAAAACAATTAAAAACAAACAAAAGGAGTCTAAGACAAGGAAGGTAATCAAATAAGAATCAATAAGAGAAAGGTCTAGGATCGGTGGGTTCAAATGGGTAATTTGGGTTCTAGTGAGTCGGGTTCATTGCTAATGGGTAGTCAAACTTGGGCGCGGTGGATTGAGGCTCTCGTTCTTACAATCCCTCCCATATACCGAACCAAGCTAGCTCTCGCGTACACACGGTCGATATACCAACTATATGCAAATCCTAACATATTCCGAGGCTATCGGTCTTACGGAAATGTATGATAAACATGAATCATGCAAGTTTGTCAAGCAAGCATTTCATCAAACATATAGTATGCAAAAGTTGGAAGAAAGACAATTAATCAACAAATCAACCCAACCAACAAGGATTAAACCTCATTAAAACCCATTATCCCCCACTAATCCTAGATTAATCACTACTCAACCATACTCAAGGGAAATTCAACATCTACTAAAGATTGCAAAAGGAAATCAACAACAACATTAAACATTTTCTAATTAACAATAAGTAGATAACAATAATTGAAATGAAAACTTAATTAAAGGCAAGATTAAGTAGAGAAATTATACCAACTTAGAGAAAGATGAGAACTTTGATATAAATACCAAGATTTTGTCACAAATCTTTGAATATAACCCAAGTTCATACACTAAACCAAGTCGAAACCACTAATTAACCGACTAATTTGCTAATTATAGAAGATTAATACAAGATTAAACACTAATTCTATGAAAGTTTTGGATCTAGGGTTTCGTGCCCTTTAATTACATGAGAGGGTCTATTTATAGGTTTACAAAATGAAGGAAAGATGGGCCTCGAGAAGCTTCATGGACTGGCCAAGTCACGACCGTGAAATGGGTTTCACGGTCGTGAAACACGTCTCACGACCGTGAAACTCCAAGTCACGGTCGTGAAGGAATTGGCAGAGCAAGGTCATGTTTCACGGACAAGTCACGACCGTGAAGTTCATTTCACGACCGTGACTGAGATTTCACGACCGTTAAATGAGTTTCACGGCCGTGAAACCAAATGCACGAAAATCTAGCTTCTTGGGCATGCATCTCACGACCGTGAGATGCATTTCACGCCTGTGAGATGCAGTTTCCCTATCTTCTTTCGTATGACTTTGTTGTTTCCTTCTCGGTTTCGCTTGCCTTGAGTCGGGAGGGCTTTGGTGCGTCGAGTAGGGCCCCCAAGGGTATGCGGGGCCCCCAAGGTGTGTCATGGGTCCTCCGAATGATTCACCTTCTTCTTTGTTGCTCAAAAGTAGGTAGAAATCGCCTCAATTGACGGTTTACCTACAAAAACACGATAAAAGCGCGAAATATGCTAGAAGAAGGTAAAACACGTAGAAACGCTCCTAGGGAGCGTTAAAGGCAAGCAAAACGAGACAAAAAAAGGGTGAAAATGTAGGGTGAAATGACACTATATCAAATCTCCCCAAACCAAACCCTTACTCGTCCCGAGTAAGGATGAACAATAGTCAAGACCCTTAATTAACTAATCTAAACCTAACCGATACAAGGCAATTAACGGGCCTTGCTCCGTCCCTTCAACTCGCAACAAGGTATCCATGAGGTAGGACACCTTCTCGCAAGGCAAGTGGGGTCTTGCCAAACTTCGATGCATTCTAGGCAATAAATCACACAAAACAAATGAGAATGCATCTACAAAAGCAAATGGCAACATGTCTCATCCATGTTCCGGGATTCATCTAAAATGGAAAAATCTCAAGCATGCAAATTCTATGTAATTACTAGTTTTACAAAGAACTAGTCCTAGAAAGATAGAAATAAATCACCTCTTCATTGTGTAAAATTAGTATATTCGTTCACGTTCACTAGAAAACTTTGTCAAGGGTGATAAAGGCGGGATGGAAAGTGAGGGCCCCATGATGTTAGAAGACACTGTAGGATCGGAATTCCGCCTCTCACCTAAGTGAAAGGAAGGGTCGTCCCCTCTTAGCCATGTAACGTAGGAGTAATCATCGAAAAGGTTAGGAAACGAGATGTTTGAGTTCTTATTTGATTTCTTTTTTTCTTTTCTTTTTCTTTCTTTTCTTTTTTGTTTTTGATTTTTTTGGTGCTTGATTTGGGTGCCTTTTGAAAGCAAGGTAGCCTAGCAAAAGGTGTGCGGCGGAGACCAACAATAGGCAAATCCTCGCCGTAGCGACATCGAGAGCGACCCCATATGTATTGAGGGTACTCTAGAAGAGCCTAGAAGTCTCCATATGCACTCCCTAAGCTAGGACTAAGGCAAAGATATGCAAAATTTCAAGCTTTTCTTTTCAATTGTGTTTGAACTCAATTTTTGGACTAGTGATGGAAAAATTTCCTTTTTGTCAAATGTAGTGAAATGTGATGATTGGACAATTACATGGCCTCGAGAGTCACCTAGGAAAGCGTTCACCAAGGAATTTTTTCACACCATGGGGATGGTCAAGATGGTAAATGCAAGCCCTTGACTAGGCTCTACGAAACGGTGCGAAAATTACACTAAAAATACACATTAAAAGGTGTTTCAAAATCTATTTTAATAGGCAAAGTGCTAAGCAAAAAGAGTATCTACAAGGATATATTCAAGCTTATTCAATTTCCAAATTAGGCATTCCAAAAATTTTTCCTAAATGCAACTATATGCCATGATCTAGAATTTAGCAACATATATACAAACTAATGCAAATGCTCTAGTGAATTACGTGACAATTAATCTAATGAAACCCCCTAACAGCACATAAGTCACACAACCGCCAATTCATCAAAATCAACATCGCAATCATCAACCATTCCTCCAAACTCCTCATGTGATAAGAAGTAAAGAAAAAAAGAAGGGGAAGGAATAAGAACGATCATACCATGGCGGTCTTCTTAATCCCTTCTATAAGTTTCTTGAGCGATGTGTAGCGGACCTATGTATGGAGGTTAGAAGAAAACGCAATGCAGATATATACAAAGTAAGATATAAACAAGCTAATTTTTAGGATTTTTCAAAATTTTCAATTTTTTTGGATTTTTGAATGATTTTAAATGCAAAATAAAACATCTTTTTGGATTTTAATTTTTTCAAAAATTAAAAACTATGAAAATAGTTTCCCTTCCCCCACATAGGAACAAACATTGTCCTCAATGTATGAAATAGGATTATTGAAAGTAAAGAAATACATGTTTTTGGGTTTTTTGAATGATTTTCTAAAAGGAAAAGAACATGTTTTTGGGTTTTTATATATTTTGAAAAATAAAGACTTGTTTTTGGGATTTTTTTTTTTTTTATGAATATTCACAATATGAACAATATATACAAGAGGGTTAGTTATGCACAAGAACTAATTCTAAATGAAATGCATGAACTAAATAATATTCCTAAAGCTAAATGCAAAATGATATAATACAATGTGCATGATCTAAGTAAATGCAAGCTAAACTATTTGCTAATCTAGAGTCTCGTTGTGGTGGTAAGGTGCATAAATGCAATGCCCCTCATGGGGGTACCTCCTACAAGAAAGTCCAGTGTGCCATATCGGAGTCTCGTCGTGGCGGTAAAATGCATAAAAGCAATGCCCCTCATGGGGGTACCAACCACGGGAAAGTCTACAAATGACACCTAACTACGTGATGCATGAGAATAGCTAAATGCATGGTTGTTTGTCAATTTGGATTTTTCAAGAAGGAGCAAAATAATGGTGTCCGATGGGATGGACACCCGCCTCCAATGTTGCCGAGGCCAACCAACACAACACAAAAATTACAAGTTAAAGAAACAAAACATAACAATCAATGAGAGGAGAGGAGGAGACACACACTAGAGGGGAGGGGGTAGATGCAAAACAAGCCACCTAGACACCACTCCGACTCTTCCAATTTTCAAACAAAAACAAAAAACCTCTTCAAAAGGTCTCCATCACATCCTCATTGATAAAAATTGCACTAAAAATTTTCAAAATTAACTAAGTAACGGGAAATTGATTTAATTAATGATTCAATTGGCCAAAAATTCGACCTCATTATCGTCAATTTAATCAATTTCCATGCAAACTAATATCTATCAAGCATTAGTCAAATGAGTTAGAATTATATACAAATTTGTGATTCTTTGGGGACTTCACAAAACCCGTTCTTGTTCATGAATTAATGAGGAGTAGTCGGCTTGAGGTACAAAGCCTCGACTACTCCTATGAGAGAACCTTCCTTGTAAAGCTTGATTCGTTGCCCGTTCACTTTGAATTTTTGACCATCTTTGCTTGCCAACTCAAAGTCCCCATATTTCCCTACCTCGGTGATCAAGAATGGTCCCGACCACCGGGATTTGAGCTTCCCGGGAAATAGCTTGTACCTTGAGTTGAATAGAAGAACCTTGTCTCCACATTGGAGATCCCTTTTGAGGATCTTCTTGTCGTGAATGAGCTTGGTCTTCTCCTTGTAAGATTGGGCATTTTCATAAGATTTGAGGCGGAACTCCTCAAGCTCTTGTAATTGGAGTAATCTCTTGTCACCGCTCAATTTTGCATCAAGATTTAGTTCTTTGATTGCCCAATATGCCTTGTATTCGAGCTCTATGGGCAAATGGCAAGACTTGACATACACCAACTTATAAGGCGACATTCCAATAGGAGTTTTGAATGTCGTCCTATATGCCCATAATGTGTCGTCGAGATTTGAACTCCAATCTTTACGGTGCTTTGAGACCACTTTTTCAAGGATAGATTTGATTTCTTTGTTGGAGATTTCGACTTGCCCACTTGTTTGGGGATGATACCCCAAACCGGTACGGTGATGAACACCATATTTAAGAAGTAGTGAGTCAAGTCGTTTTTCATGAAAGTGCTTTCCTCCATCACTTATTAGAGCTCTAGGTACTCCAAACCGGGGAAAAATGATCTTCTTTAGGAAATTAATGACAACCTTGGCATCGTTGGTAGGGGAAGCCACCGCCTCCACCCATTTGGACACGTAGTCTACGGCCACAAGAATGTACCTATTCCCTCTTGAAGAAATAAAGGGGCCTTGATAGTCTATTCCCCACACATCAAACACTTCCACCTCAAGAATCCCCCTTTAGGGCATCTCATTCCTCCAAGAAATGTTGCCGGTGCGTTGACAAGCATCGCAACTTTGGACAAAGTGCTTGACATCATGGAACATAGAGGGCCAAAAGAACCCGGATTGAAGTATTTTAGCAACGGTCTTGCTTGCCCTATGGTGCCCTCTATAAGGAGAGGAGTGGCATCCTTTCATGATTTTATCATACTCCCATTGTGGAACACATCTTCTATACATCCCATCACCACACTCCTTGAACAATAAAGGATCATCCCAAAAGTATCTCTTAGCTTCAAATAAAAACCTCTTCTTTTGATTGTGGTTGATGCCCGGTGGAAGAACACCACCCACAATATAGTTGGCAAAGTCCGCAAACCAGGGTGCTTGATTTTGGATCGTTTCATGAATTGCAAAGAGAAAATCATCCGGGAATGAATCATTGATAGGCATGTCATCTTTACTTCCATCATAGCATAGCCGGGACAAGTGGTCCGCCACCGCATTTTCCGCACCCTTCTTATCTCTTATCTCCAAATCGAATTCTTGTAAGAGAAGGATCCATCTAATGAGGCGGGGCTTAGCTTCTTTCTTGGCAAGTAAATATTTGAGTGCGGCATGGTCCGTATACACAATGACTTTGGAGCCAATCAAATATGAACAGAATTTATCAAGAGCAAAAACAATGGCAAGAAGCTCTTTTTCCGTTGTTGCATAGTTGACTTGTGCTTCATCAAGGGTCTTGCTAGAATAGTAAATGGCATGCAAAGCTTTATCCTTCCGTTGGCCAAGAACCGCGCCAACGGCATAATCGCTTGCGTCGCACATTACCTCAAATGGCAATTCCCAATCCGGGGATTGCATGACCGGAGCCGAAATAAGAGCTTCCTTTATCCTAGCAAATGCCTCAACACACTCATTAGTAAAATGGAAAGGGGTATTCTTGAGGAGAAGTTGTGTAAGTGGTTTAGCAATTTTGGAGAAGTCCTTGATGAATCGGCGATAAAAGCCGGCATGACCAAGGAAGCTTCTCACCCCTTTGAGATTTGAAGGTGGGGGTAATTGTAACACCCGGAAATGTACCCTATTTTTCTAGTAGAAATATTTTACGAAATCTTTTCAGCAAATTTATGTTTTAAATTTGAATTTTATGTTTCGAGTCGAATTTAGAATTTCCGAGTTCGTATTTTGGAATTTCCGCGAGATTCCATGAAAATCCCGTCTTAAGACGAGTTTGACTTTTCTTGACTTCCAAACCTTCTTTGACTTTTTGTTGACTTTTCTCCTACACAACTCACACTACTCCTTAACCTAAATTTCATTCAACACAAAATCAAACACAAACCAAATTTTACTTCTTCCTTAAGAAACCTTGCCTCCATCCATTTTTCGATCTTTGAATCATCGTAACTTCTTCGTTACTTGATAGAATTCACGTAAGTTCGTCTTATTCTTCTCCCCTTACCTTCCTCTATCCGTATTGATATTAAAATCATCGTCTTTCTCGCTTTCCAAACTTTCCGTCTTTCTCAAGATGAATTTTAGTCATCTTTTACGATCTATATGTAGGTGGTGACCTCCAAGATCCCGACAAAGACTACTTTCTAATTGAAGAGGAGCTTGACGAGTAGTGAAGACGCTTAAAGGTAACGGTGAAGGGTTACTCGGTATCATTTACGTGTTTTACATGTTTATATGCTAGAAATCGTATTAGAATACGAATAGGAAGATTAGAAACCATGCTATGATTAATGAATGTTGTTATATGATGATTATGGATGATATATATTGATTGTTGATGATTATTAGAATTGATTTATGAGAATTGAAATGGATTGGATAAGTAAAGGAAGCTCTCGGATGAACTGGTGTTCCTGGCCGGTCGACCGGCTGCCGGTCTGCCAACCGGCTGGGAACACTCCAGTAACATTTTTGGAAAATTGGATTTTGTATGAAGAGGGGCTCTGTGCCGGTCGACCGGCCGCCGGTCGACTGACCGGCCCAGACCTCATTTCTCTGTTTTTGGGTTTTACCCTGTGTTCTGAGCCGGCCCACCGGCCACCGGTCCCCTGCCCGGCCTGGAACACGGCTGTATGTTTTTCCTAAAATTTCTAAAACTCGTAATTTATAATAGTTCGCATGATCCGTTTATCGTATAATTTTACGTAGTGACTTATAATATTCATGTTTTGGATATATGATATTTTATTCGCTTGTATCACATGTTTTGTGACGGTTTTCGATATGTACCACTTTGAGTCGGTTTTTACAAATGATATGGTTTGAGCACTATTTTGTCTTGTGCTTTGTATTCTCATTCCCTTGGCTACCTTTCCGTTCGTAAGGCTGGAATGTCGGAACGGAGAGGTATCCTACTGCTTAAATGCATGTGTTAGTGGGCATACGACGACGTTGTTGGGAGTTGAACGCTATGCGTTGATCGACCCGGCCGTCAAATGTTGTGTACTTGCGAGGTGGTGTTATTTGCATGTAGCGTACCGCTTGTTATGAGGCTTGAGCTCTTTTCCGCCTCTTTCGTGAATTGATCTACCGAATTTGGGGTACTCGGCGTCTAGTGTAAGACCGAGTCTTGGATGCGAAACATGTATCGCATGTCGAATCGGAAAATGTTTATTCCGAGATCCTGGCCAGGTTTAGACTAGGACCGGATATTTATATCGTCGTGCTACCATGAGGAAATTAGTCTTCATATACGAAATGTTTGATCGTGTATGAGTTCAGGGAAATGCTTATCTCATGGATGCCTTTTAATCATACTTGCCATGTACATGATGCTAGTGCGTTTCATTTACCGTGAGAGATGTCGTTGTGTCGTCTTTGAAGGCGTGATTTCATGACATTATTCATGGTCATTGCATGATTGGACACCGTCTATGTATGGGTTCGTGAATGGATGATAATACGTTGGATTCTTTGTGATCATCACATGACTTGACTTGGTTTGTTTGTCGAGTCTCAATCTTATCAATCGTATACCGCTAACGGTGAGATGCAAGCCCTAGTGAGCGTATTCGGTTGCCTAAGAGTGTCTTCCCCGAGTCTTTGAATAACATGATGGTTCGGATTTGATTTCCACATGATCTTATCATTATCTATAGAATTGCCTATCTATCCTTATCGTATCTCACATGTATATCTATATATGCATGATTTTACTTTTGTATTTCCTATATGTACGTTTGATGTGATATGGCTGGGAGAACCCGGAGTTACTCCCCACTGATTGTGGCGTTCATGTTTTTCATGAATGAACAGGTTGCTTGCATTGGATGGCTTTTTGCTTTGACTATTTTGGGTTCGGGTGTGAGCTAGCGGGCGTTGTCCCTGGAAGTTTCACCTCTAGACGATATTAGCTAGTTTTGTTAAACACTTGTTCTTTGCTAACATTTTAAGAGACCCCGTCTCTTTGTTGTATTTTCCGCATTTAGTTGTAATATTTTAACACTCCTCGTGTTATTTAACTTGCATGTATAAAAGTTTTTAAAATTACCTATTTCCGCTATGTAATTCACATGCTTGTATGTTTTACATTTCCACATTCGCGAGGGTTGTCACAGTAATTGCTCAATCACTTCCACCTTAGCTCTATCAACTTGGATACCCTTTTCCGAAATAAGATGACCAAGAACTACCCCTTCATTAACCATGAAGTGGCATTTCTCCCAATTCAAAACAAGACTAACTTCTTCACGTTTTTGCAACACCAAGGACAAATTATGCAATCACAAATCAAAATCTTTCCCATACACACTAAAATCATCCATAAAAACTTCCATGATAGATTCAATGTAATCGGAAAAAATACTCATCATGCATCGTTGGAATGTAGCCGGGGCATTGCAAAGGCCGAAAGGCATTCTCCTATAGGCAAAAGTGCCATAAGGGCATGTGAATGTGGTCTTAGATTGGTCAATCGGGTCAATTGGGATTTGGAAGAATCCCGAATATCCATCTAAATAGCAAAAATACTTGTTTGAGGCAAGTCTTTCTAAGAGTTGATCAATAAAGGGAAGGGGGAAATGATCCTTTCTTGTTGAGGCATTCAACCTCCTATAGTCTATGCACATTCTTCATCCCGTCACTAACCTAGTGGGCACTAGTTCATCTTTATCATTCTTCACTACCGTGGTGCCACCTTTCTTTGGCACCACTTGCACGGGGCTAACCCAATCGGAGTAAGAGATTGGGTAGATGATCCCGGCATCAAGTAGCTTCATGACTTCACCTTTGACTACCTCTTGCAAGGTGGGGTTTAGTCTTCTTTGGGGTTGCCTTCTTGGCTCATGGTCATCTTGCATATGAATTCTATGCATGCACAATTTGGGGCTAACCCCCTTCAAATCATCCAAGCTATAGCCTATAGCTTTCTCATGTTTTCTCAACACACACAACAATGCATTCAATTGATCATCATCAAGATGTCAATGAAATAACATGCTTCTCCAAGATTTGGAGCTTTCATGGCATTTTGCAAGTTGAATGTAATTTTCTCATCCCCCACCTCAAGAGTAAGCCTCCCGTGTTTAACATCAATCACCGCTCCGGCGGTGTGCAAGAATGGCCTCCCGAGAATAATGGGGATTTGATAATCCTCCGCCATATCGAGGACTATGAAGTCCACCGGGATGAAAAACTTCCCAATTCGAACCGGAACATCTTCCAATACACCAAAAGGTTGCTTTGTTGATCGGTCCGCCATTTGAAGTGTGATGTTTGTGCATTTAAGTTCCCCCATGCCAAGTTTCTCACAAATAGAGTATGGCATCACACTCACACTAGCTCCCAAATCAAACAAGGCCTTGTCAATGGTTATGTTGCCTATGGTGCATGGGATGGAGAAACTACCCGGATCCTTCAATTTTGGAGGGGTTGGGTTTTGTAGAAATGCACTACATTCACCGGTGAATGCCACGGTTTCAACTCCACAATGACTTCTTCCTAGTAAGGATGTCCTTCATAAATTTTGCATAGGCGGGGATTTGAGTGATGAGGTCGGTGAAAGGAATGGAGACCTCCAAGTTCTTGACAATTTCCATGAACTTGCCTAGTTGCTTGTCAAGTTTTGTTTTGTCTTGTCTAGAAGGAAAAGGTAGACTTATCACAATAGGATCCTCAACCTTCTTGTTCGTTGTTATCACATCATCATTCTTTTCAACAACAACTTGCTCACTTGAGGAGCACTCTTCCTCCTTATCATCCAATTCAACAACCTCAATTTCAATTGGTCCACCATCTTCCACTTTGTCTCCCTCACCATTATCATCTTCAATTGGCATTCTTGGTCCCTCATAACTCTTTCCACACCTCAAATGTATGGCATTGGCGGTTTCATTTCTAGGTGGGTTACCTTGAGGAGGTAATTGACCCTTTCCCCTAGAGGAACTCCCCGAGGCTATTTGGGTCACTTGAGTTTCAAGCATTTTATTATGGGCAAGGATGTTATTGATGATAATATCTTTGGCTTGGTTATCTTTTTGCAATTGTAGAATCGCTTTGTGAATGTCCAAGTTTGGATCCCCAACTTGTGGTTGCATAGGAGGTTGATTTTGTGGTGGTGGGTTGTATTGATTTTGGTTGTATTGTGGTTGATTGTAGGAAGGTTGGTTTTGATTGTATTGTTGTCTTTGAAAGTTTTGTTGGTTGTTTCTCATGAGTGGGGCAACATATGGTTGTGGTTGGGGGTTTTGAACATTTTGGCTTTTGTATGAGAGATTTGGGTGGTTCTTTGTGTTCTCATTGTAGAAGTTGGAGTAGGGGTTCCTTGCCTATAAAATTGAAAGGCATTCACTTGCTCCACGGATCCTCTACATTCTTGAGGATCATGCCCAATTGTTCCACAACATTCACAAACCCCTTGAGGTAAGCTTGGTGCCATCACCATGGCATTCACTTGTTGCATAGGAGGTTGAGTTAATGAGCTTTGAGCTTGTTGAAATAGAGCCGTTTGTTGGTCCATTTTGAGGTTCATTGCTTCCATATAAGAGCTAAGTTGAGCTCCAAAGTCGGCTCCCATTTAGGTGACGGAGCTCACCTCATGCTTTCCCCTAGGAGTTTGCCTTGGCCTACTAAATTGTGAGTTATGGGCCGCCATCTCCTCAATTCTTGCCCAAGTTTGAGCATCAACTACTTCCGTGAACCTTCCATTTGATCCCATGTTCAAAATTCCTCTAGCATCTTCATAAAGTCCATTCCAAAATTGTTGTACTAAGAACCACTCACTCAAACCATGGTGAGGGCAAGAACGAATGATCTCCTTGAATCGGTCCCAAGCTTCATAGAGTGACTCTTCATCCCTTTGCTTGAATCCGGTTATCTTAGCTCTCAACATATTTGTCTTTTCCGGTGGATAGAACTTTTGATAAAAAGCTAGAGCTAACTTCTTCCATGAGTCAATACCTAGAGCAACTCTATCAAGACTCTTCAACCATCGTTTTGCCGCTCCAATAAGAGAGAAAGGAAACAAGACCCATCGAATTTGGTCTTGAGTTACTCCCATTTGAGAAACGGCATCGCAATAATCACAAAAAGTCTCCATGTGTAGATGAGGGTCTTCACTTGGCATACCTCCAAATTGGTTCCTCTCTGCCAATTGGATAAAAGCGGTTTTAGCAATGAAATTTCCAGTTAGATTTTGTGGTACGGGGTGGTGTTTGGAAGAGTATCTTCCATGGGAATGGAGTGAGATGAGAATTTAGGCATTCTTAGGAGAGTGGGTGGTTGGATGTTTTGTGGGATGGTTGATGGGATTCCAAAAGGATTCACAAATTCCGCAATCGGCACAAAATCCTCACAATTCTCTACACTTGGATGCTCAATTTCTACCTCGTTACTTTCCCGAATTTCCCTTTCTGCAATTGAAGGTAAAAGCTCCTCCGTTGTGGTAATCGGATTTGAAGAACTTCTACTTGCGGTTTTGAAGACTTTGCGAAGTCTCCTAAAGGTCCTTTCGATCTCTGGATCGATTGGAGGTTGATCCTTTGGGGGAGCTCGCCTAGGCATACAAGAAAACTAAATGTAAACGGTGAGAATGCCTCGAGAAACTAGGTTTCTCAAGACAAGAGGCAAAAAACTAAAGCAAACTAAAAACAATCAAATTAAACATACACCGTCCCCGGCAACGGCGCCATTTTGATGTAGTTAGAATAGTTGTGTAAGAAGGATGTCGATCTCAGGGACGGTTGTTGCTTAGAAATGATTTAAAAGTTGGCTAGAGTCTCTTGCAAGTCACAAAGTAATTGGGTTTGGGTTTGTAGACTAGACTAAAATAACAACAATTAAAAACAATTAAAAACAAACAAAAGGAGTCTAAGACGAGGAAGATAATCAAATAAGAATCAATAAGATAAAGGTCTAGGATCGGTGGGTTCAAATGGGTAATTTGGGTTCTAGTGAGTCCGGTTCATTGCTAATGGGTAATCAAACTTGGGCGCGGTGGATTGAGGCTCTCGTTCTTACAATCCCTCCCATATACCGAACCAAGCTAGCTCTCGCGTACACACGGTCAATATACCAACTATATGAAAATCCTAACATATTCCGAGGCTATCGGTCTTACGGAAATGTATGATAAACATGAATCATGCAAGTTTGTCAAGCAAGCATTTCATCAAACATATGGTATGCAAAAGTTGGAAGAAAGACAATTAATCAACAAATCAACCCAACCAACAAGGATTAACCCTCATTAAAACCCATTATCCCCCACCAATCCTAGATTAATCACTACTCAACCATACTCAAGGGAAATTCAACATTTACTAAAGATTGCAAAAGGAAATCAACAACAACATTAAACATTTTCTAATTAACAATAAGTAGATAACAATAATTGAAATGAAAACTTAATTAAAGGCAAGATTAAGTAGAGAAATTATACCAACTTAGAGAAAGATGAGAACTTTGATATAAATACCAAGATTTTGTCACAAATCTTTGAATATAACCCAAGTTCATACACTAAACCAAGTCGAAATCACTAATTAACCGACTAATTTGCTAATTATAGAAGATTAATACAAGATTAAACACTAATTCTATGAAAGTTTTGGATCTAGGGTTTCGTGCCCTTTAATTACATGAGAGGGTCTATTTATAGGTTTACAAAATGAAGGAAAGATGGGCCTCGAGAAGCTTCATGGACTGGCCAAGTCACGACCGTGAAATGGGTTTCACGGTCGTGAAACACGTCTCACGACCGTGAAACTCCAAGTCACGGTCGTGAAGGAATTGGAAGAGCAAGGTCATGTTTCACGGACAAGTCACGACCGTGAAGTTCATTTCACGACCGTGACTGAGATTTCACGACCGTGAAATGAGTTTCACGGCCGTGAAACCAAATGCACGAAAATCTAGCTTCTTGGGCATGCATCTCACGACCGTGAGATGCATTTCACGCCCGTGAGATGCAGTTTCCCCTTCTGTCTTTGCATGACTTTGTTGTTTCCTTCTCGGTTTCGCTTGCCTTGAGTCGGGAGGGCTTTGGTGCGTCGAGTAGGGCCCCCAAGGTGTGTCGTGGGTCCTCCGAATGATTCACCTTCTTCTTTGTTGCTCAAAAGTAGGTAGAAATTGCCTCAATTGACGGTTTACCTACAAAAATATGATAAAAGCGAGAAATATGCTAGAAGAAGGTAAAACACGTAGAAACGCTCCTAGGGAGCGTTAAAGGCAAGCAAAACGAGACAAAAAAAAAGGGTGAAAATGTAGGGTGAAATGACACTATATCAAATAGTAATAATGTTAATGGTTGGAGTGTGGGCGAACTTCGAGGACGAAGTTCATTTTAAGGGAGGTAGAATTGTAGCATCGCATGTTGTTATAGGTTATAAAGTAGTTTGATTTATTAATGTTGAGCATGGTGGTGATGAGTTAGTTTTAGTAATGTGCGTGTATTAATGTAATGAAAGGTAATGAGGTGAAAGGAGATGTGTTCCATGTGAGGTGAAAAGATGTGTATGCTATGTGCGCTGTGTGATGATGTGAGCATTGTGGTATTATTAAAGGAAAAGTGTTGTGTTGGAGTAAATGTCCTCAACAATAGTGTGATCACATAATTAAATCTCAATAATAAGAATACAAAGGGATGATGAATATTATAGTCAACTGGTCAACATAAATCGGTAACGATTGGCTCAATTGAGTTTGACGTTACTGTCGTATGACGGTGGTGATCAGTTGATCCCTTAAGGTCACACCAAAAGGGCAATCCCCTAATCATGTACATTAATTAATTGTATAGCGATACAGATTAATTAATCTCTTAAATTGAACCAAGTTTATATTCTAAGTAAGAATTATATCTTATTGTAATATGATTAAATAAGATTCATTTTAGTAGAAGTAATAAGATGTATAAGACACAAAAAAAGAATGTTAGAGATAGAGAGAGAAAGGGACAGGTTAACCTAGATTTCAGCGCCAATACAATTACTACGCACAAACTACAAAATCGTTCTTCTCAGGTTCATTCTTCAAAAAATCAAAAAAATAGCTCAAATGGCTCAAAAATAATTGATGCTTGTGATGATACAACTAATAAGGTTCGATTTGGAGGACCGTCTTCTTCTTCAAAACCCAAAAATGTGAATGAAATAGTTGGGGTGGCTCCGTATGATTTAGAGGCTCTTGTTCCGGAGGATAGCAATGGTGGATAGAGAATTGCTGGAAAAGGTAACTCTTCCTTGCCTCCTATTGTTGAGGAACCACATGACTTGTTACAATTTTCTGCGGATGATGTTAAGGAGGAGCTTAATTTTTGGAAAAACTCTGTTTATTGCTTTATACTGGGTGCAAATCCTCCTGTGGATGTTGTTGAAGGTTTTATAAGGCGTATATGGAGTAATTATGGTATTGATAGGGTGTCTTTTTGTCCTAATGGGGTATTTCTGGTGAGGTTTAACACAGAGGAAGCTAAAAATGGTGTTTTAAAACAGGGGCATTTCCTCTTTGATAATAAACCTTTGATTGTTAAGCCTTGGGGTCCCAATATTGAACTAGTAAAGTCGGAGGTGACGGAGGTTTCAGTTTGGGTTAAACTTCTCAATCTGCCTTTAAAATTTTAGGGGAAGTGTATCCCTCGAATTGCTGGTCTGCTTGGGGAATATGTTAGATGTGATGGTGCAACCCTGGATAAAACAAGACTTGGTTTTGCTAGGATTTTGATTGTTGTTCCATTTGGTCTTTCTATCCCTGAATATGTCAAATTGTTAGATGAGGAAGGTCAGATTGTAACAATTCAGGTGGAATTCGAGTGGAAACCAATCTTATGTCAGAAATGTAAAGGCATTGGCCATGATGCTGGAGTGTGTAGGAAGAATTTAGGACAGAAAAAGGTCCAGGAGATACAGAAACAGTGGAGGAGGAAACCAGTTGGTCCACCAAACCATGTTTCAGTACCTAAGGAGAGTGTTAATATGATTCAGGTGACTCCAATGGAAAAACAGGGAGAAGTGCTACAACAAAGTACTGTGGTATCTGCTAAAACACATGTGAGACCTGTTATTAGGTTGAGCAGGCAGGAGATGGTGGATGCAGGGCAGAGTGCTCAAAAATTTGGAACATATACTTTTTTGGAAGCTCTGAATAATGCTACGCCTAGAGTTGGTGTTGGTACAAATGGTAGTGTCATTCCTCCTGATGGGGGGAATGAATAATTTTGGATTTTGGAATGTAAGGGGAATGAACAGTCCAGCTAAACAGAAGAGTATTAAAAATTTCCTGCATCATTACAAAGTTGGATTGTTTGGTCTCCTTGAGACCAAGGTTAAACCCTTGGCTCTAAATGGTATAAGAAATAACTTGTGTTCTAATTGGTGTATTATAACTAATTCTAATTGGCATAAAGGTGGGAGAATTTGGGTTATTTGGCAGCCGGATAAGTTTAATATTATGATCATTGAGTATAATGCTCAGTTTATCCATCTTAAGGCTACTGACTGTGGTACTAAGGAGATCTTTTATATAACCTTTGTTTATGCTTTTAATGGGGTTGATGAAAGGAAACCTTTATGGAATAGATTGGCCTCTTATAAGCATCTTTATAAGGAACCTTGGATTATTTGTGTTTATTTCAACACTGTCCTGACTCCTTCTGAAAGGTTAGGGGGTGTCACTAGTGAAGAGGAGATGAGAGATTTTCAGAATTGTGTGGATGGCTGTGCAGTTGTGGACAGTCCTGCTGTTGGCTCTTATTACATTTGGAATAATAAGAAAGAGGCTCTTACAAGGGTATACAGTAGGCTGGATAGAGTCCTTGTGAATCAAGAGTGGAGAACAAAATTTCCTTCCTTGTATGCACATTTCTATGTTGAAGGAGTCTTTGATCATACTCCTTGTGTGGTACAGCAAACTGACTATAATCAGATTAAGAGAAGAAGTTTTAAGTACTTTATTATGTGGAGTAAGGACCCTGGGTTTAAAGAGTGTGTGGGTCATCATTGGCAGGGTCATTGGTTTGGGACTAAGATGTTCATCTTAGTTAAAAAACTTAAGAGCTTGAAATTTCCTTTGAAACAGCTGAATAATGACAGGTTTCATGATGTTGAGAATAATGTTATTAGAACATTGAAGTTTCTTGAGCATATTCAGTCTCAATTGAGAGATGATCCAAGGAATCATAATTTGATTTCACAGGAGATTGAAGTTGCCAAAAATTATAGAGAACTCAAAGCAGCAAGTGATAGTTTCCTTTGGCAGAAGGCTAAAGCTAACTGGGTGGCTGAAGGTGATGACAATACTAAATACTTTCATAGAATTATCAATTCTAAGCAAATATTGAGGAATGTGGGGAGGATAAAGAGTATTAATGGTATTCTTTGTGAAGACCCTGCTGATGTTCAAGATGCGTTTTTAGAGTTTTATCAAAACTTACTTGGCACCAAGGAAGTGACTATGAAGGTTTGCCATTATGTAGTTCAGAAGGGGCCTAGATGTTTGCCTGAGCATGTTCAAATGCTCTTGGCTCCAGTGTCAAATGATGAGATTAAAAAGGCTATTTTTAGTATTCCTAAGCATAAGGCACCAGGCCCTGATGGTTTCTCTAGTGCCTTTTTCATTGATGCTTGGGACATTGTAGGTGAGAATGTTTGTGATGCTATGAAGGATTTTTTTCAGACTGGTAACCTCTTGAAACAGGTCAATCACACTGTCATTAATTTAATTCCTAAATGTGAGATGCCTGAAAATGTGACTCAATTTAGGCCTATCTCTTGTTGTAATGTGATCTATAAATGCATTTCTAAGCTTTTGTGTGAAAGATTGGCTCAGGTTTTACCTCATCTCATCAGTACTAATCAAGGGGGTTTTATTAGGGGAAGGAGTATAGTGGAAAATATTCTAATCTGCCAGGATTTGGTTAGAGCCTATAATAGGAGGGTTGTTTCTCCTAGATTCATGCTTAAAGTGGATCTTAAAAAGGCTTATGATTCTGTTTGTTGGGAGTTTTTGAATCAAATGTTGCAGGCTCTTCTTCTTCCTAATCATTTCATCAACCTTATAATGGAATGTGTCACTACTGCTTCTTACTCCTTATTGCTTAATGGTGATATGTTTGGATTGTTTCAAGGCAAGAAAGGACTCAGACAAGGGGATCCTCTTTCCCCTTTGCTGTCCACTATTGCCATGGAGTATTTATCCAGGATTTTGATGTGCACAACTGAGCATATGCAGTTCAAGTACCATCCTATGTGTGCTCCTCTTAAGCTATCTCATCTGATGTTTGCGGATGACCTTCTCTTATTTTGTAAAGGGGATATTGCTTCTATTATGACACTGATGAGATCTTTCTCTACCTTTTCCAAAGCTTCTGGTCTTCAGATGAATGGCTCAAAGATGAATGCTTACTTTAATGGAGTTCCTGGACCTGTCAAGGCTGATATTCTGCAGGTTTTTGGGTTTAAGGAGGGGAAATTGCCATTTGAGTATCTTGGATTATCTATCACTGTTGGTAGACTGAATAAGAAGGATTGTCAGGTGCTGATTGATAAGATTATGGCTCGAATTAGGAGTTATGGTGCTAGATTTCTCTCATACGCAGGAAGGCTTGTGCTTTTAACTCTGTGCTCACATCTCTATATACTTATTGGGCTAATATTGTTATAATACCTAAAGGAGTTATAAGAAAGATTGATTCATTATGTAGGAATTATCTATGGGATGGGAAAGCTGATTATATGAAGACTCCAACGGTTAGCTGGGAAAAGGTTTGTCTTCCTAAGGCTGAAGGTGGGTTGGGAATAAGGAATGGCATTGTTTGGAACATTGCTGCAATTGGAAAGTTGGTCTGGTGGATCTATACTAAGCCTGATAGCTTATGGGTTAAATGAGTTCATCAAGTGTACTTAAAAGGTACTCAATTCTCTCTTTATAACTCTCATGTGGATGTAAGTATAGGTTGGAAGTCTGTTTGTAGAGTTAGGGATGTCTTAGCTATTGGCTACTGTGCTGATCAATGGATAGCAGATGCCAATGGTTACTCTGTTAGTAATGGTTATGAGCTCTTGAGGAACAAAGTTCAGGAAGTGGCATGGGCAAAGTATATCTGGAATGACTAGTGCTACCGTAAGCATCAGTTTATATCGTGGCTCATGAAGAGGGAGGCTCTCAAGGTGAAAGCAAAGTTGTTTGATATTGGCTGCTGTATTGATGATGTTTGTCTACTATGTGGTAATGCAAGGGAGGATCATACTCATTTGTTTCAGAAATGCTCTTATAGTCTGAAGATTTTGCATGGAATGGCTCAGCTTTGCCATGTTCAGTTACCTAATACTCAAGTTCTAGAATGGATTTATCTTACTCAGCTGTCGAGATTTCAGAAAAATGTTCTTGGATGTGCTTTTATGGCCACTTTTTATGCCATATGGAAGCAAAGAAATCGAGTAAGAATTGAAGGTTGTTTGCAGATGTCGTCTTTGGTGCTGGAAGAAACAAGAAAGATTGTGAGGAGTAGAGTCCAAGCTAAACTCAATTTTCCTATAATTAGAAGAGAGCTTGAATGGCCCAATAGTTTGATGTTAAAGAAATTGTGAAAGTTTTGTTTTATATGTGGTTAGTAGATCAAAACATTATGGATTGTAATATCTGATTTGATTTTAATAGATTCTTACATTTCACCAAAAAAAAAAGATTCATTTTAGTAATTTAATTGTTATATTACTAAGAATGCATTATGTATATGAAACATTTGAGATAAGCAAAATTGGTTGATTATAATTACAAATTATTGTAGATTATATTAACCAAATATGAGATGACCCATTTTATTTACATGAAATTATAAAATGTGACTTAAAATATTAAGTCTAATTTATTTGTTATGAAATTGCATTTAAAATTGGTTAAATGTACTTTTATAAGCAAAAATTACATGTTACATATCACATGTCACACTTGTGACACATGACAAATTGCAAAAATAAAATGGACACCCTTGTTAATGGGTGCACCGGTTTTGGATGGGGTAGGGTAGTATTTAGGTGTTGATTATTGTTCTAATTAAGAATTAAACATAATCATGACAATCTAGACCTAAACACCCAACCTATATGCATTGTTAAGAACAAAATGAAAAGACAACACTCTACCCATGTGGTGTGGGTGGTGGCCGGATGCCACATTCATCAAACAAGAGGAATTTTTCCTTCTTATATTGTGCACTCCTTTTTCATCCAATTCACTCATGCAAAAATTCATTTATCTCTCGTATTATTCTCCAACTTCTCTCTACAACATAAGAAGTTCATCTTAGAGTTCATATTTTCTAATAACATTCTTGTGTAGTAATAAGAGGTTATTAGATTTATTTTAAGGGATACTACTTTTAATACTAGTGTAGTATTTTAGTAGAGATTAAAAGGTTTGTCTTGGGTGCAACTTATAGGAGAGTTTCTAATTTGAAACTAGGAAGATCATCCTCATCTTGCTAGCTCAAGAACAATATTTGAAAGGAGTTCAAGTATTGTGCCCATTTCTTGAAAAATCAATGTAAGAAATTGTTCTTCCCTTTTCT
>JAIUZE010071086.1:75405-103095 GCA_022085475.1 Heliosperma pusillum
GAAAGACCAATAGTCTACAACAGGCAAATTCCTAGTACCGTCAATAGAAGACTTCTGTAACTCGAGTCTATACCACGAGGTAGGATATACTTATCTATTTAGGCTCAGCGGTTACCCTAATAACATGGCCAAAATACAAAGCACACATCTAGGCTCAGCGGTTACCTTTAAAACATGGCCCAGATCCAAAGCACATATCTTAGCTCAGAGGTGACCCTAATAACATGGCCAAGATACAACTCTACCCTAATCCTAGACTGGCGCAGACCTAGAGAAATGCGAAGATCCATCGCATCCAAGACCCATGAGACAATCACATGAGTACCCCTAAGGAGATCCACCAAAGGGTTGGCTAGTACTAAAGCTGGCTCCATTCCCAAAGTGGAAGCAATAAGGCAGCCATGCCCCGACTTGGAGATCCACCAAGCCGGAACACAAAAGCGATCAAGCAGTGAACATAAACTCGTTAAAGATAGTAAGGCCTATCAATGTCATGGTCCAAGATACTCATTTAGAATTAGAATGGTCAAGACGCCATATACTCATAATTCTCTATGGGTACTTAGTCAACACGACATATATCATACAATCAAACAGTCACGGGAAAAAAACTTCCTATCATGTGACTAATTGCATATAAATCATATTCAAAACTCATATCGCCTCATATCTACTAAGGCTAATTCATTAATTAAATACAACCTTACTTGAAGACAAATCCCCGACCCGAGTCCCGCGACGGGTCATCAGTCAAAACGGGGCTGACTAGATCTTAGTTTGACCAAACCCGTTTGGTCAAACCGGCTAGAAACAGAGTCTTAGCCATCGAGGCTTGAACATAAGAATATCACATTCATTTCATGCTATTTCGTTCAATTTCTAACATGTGAATTATTAATTCATACGAAAACCCACATGACTTAAAGGTTATCGAATTAAACTATAATCTCGTATTATAATTTCTAACATGTGAGGAATTATAATATTATGAAAAATACTTTTAATTAAATAATTTACTTATTAAAATTTCCCACTTGCTAAATATTACAAAACACGATAAATTAACACTAAACTCAAAAAACCGCCACAAGTCCAACAAGGTGACTCTTGGGCTGATTTGGGCCGGACCTAACATGGGCCTGGACTGGGCCCACGGCTGTTTTGGGCTGATTTGGACTGTTTTGATCGACTTTACTAAAACCCGTTTCTTAATATTTCCCGCATGCTTAACATAATTAAAACCCGTCAAAACAACAACAAAACTAACAAGTATCGACACAACTCCCAAGGACCAAACCCCGGACCAACCCAGACCTGGCTGGACCGGCCTGAACCGGTCTGAACCAGGCCTGAACCGGCCGGTTCACAGCCACCCTACACGGTCATTTCCCACGGTCTAAACCACCACTCTTCCAAATTAATTCTAACATGGTTTTAATTAACAACATCCATTTTTAACAACCAATTTAACAATCATCCATACAAAAATCATGATTTTGAACAAATCACTCAAATTTATCAAGAACACAAAAACATGTCATAAATTCATACAACATAATAATCATAACCACCTATCATGTTACAACTTAAAAACCGTAAATCATAAACAACAACTAAAGTATGTAACATTAATTCGTCGAGTAACTCGGAATCGTTACCTTAGCTAGCACAAAATCAAGTAGCACCAAAATATAAGAACTAAGAACTAAGAAACCCGTCTTCTCGTCTTCTCCTAAAATATACGAGTCACCAAACTCGTCTTCAACATCTTCCCCTATAAGAAATGACAAGAAAAACATTATTAGAACTTAAACTTGATTTTCCATAATTAAATGTTGAAAACGATTTTGTCGGATTTGAAATTAAACCGTACTTGAAGATGGAGAGCGAAGAGGCGATTCTAGAAATATAAGTTAGGATGGATTTAAATAAGAAATGAAGGTTTTATGATGATTTTGCTCAAGAACGACGAAGAACGACGAAGAACGACGAAGAACGATGAAGAACGATTAAAGAAAGTATTAATTAGATCTTAATTTGATTTATTGTAAAATGAAAAGTTGTTGGTGAGTAATGATGGAGTGTGCCGTGTACATATAGAAGAAATAATGAGTCGGGTTTTGAAATTGTTGTTACGGAATTGACTCGGGTTTTTATTATTATAATAAGATAATTAATTAGATATTAAGTTAATTAAATCAAATATCTAGATATTATGTTATATTAATGAAAAGAAAGGAAAATATCTAGCCCTATTAGAGGAAGAGGAGCCGTGTGGCTTGGTGATTGTCGGGTCTGTTTTGTAAACGGTTTGCGTAATTTTCGTTGACGGATCGATAAAGTAATAAATATCTAAGATATTATTATTAGATTAATCAAAATAATGAAAATATCCAAAAGTGAGTGGGAAAGGATGACATGGGCGTGTGACTCATGCCAAAGTCGGGTTTCGGGTTTGTTTCGGGATTTACGATGACTCGGGAATAGTTAAATGACGTTCGGGTTAAAACCGTAAAAGTTATTCTTTAATTCCAAATAAATTCAAAATAATTATATTAAATTTTCATAAATCCAAATAAATCTTAATAAAAATAAATTAAAAATATTATTTTTTTCAATAAAATTTCGGTCTTCAAAATTACAAGGCGAGTCGGAAAAAGTCAACGAAAGTCAAAGTTGACTTAAAAATCAAGAAAAGTCAAAGATGACTTAAAAGTCAAGAAAAGTTTATGACGACTTAAAAGTCAAGAAAAGTCAATGACGACTTTAAAAAGTCAAGAAAAGTCAAAGACGACTTAAAAGTCAAGAAAAGTCAAAGATTACTAAAAACGGGATTTTCATGAAATCTCTCAGAAATTCCAAATACGAACTCGGAATTTTAAAATACGACTCGAAACAATAAATTCTATTTTAAAAACTTAACCTTGCTGGAAAGTATCCTTAAGAAATTTTACTAGAAAAATTGGGTACTTTTCGGGTTGTTACATAGAATGGCTTTATCATACTCAACTGTCAAGATTCCAGAAAAATGTTCTTGGATGTGCTTTTATGGCCACTTTTTATGCCATATGGAAGCAAAGAAATCGAGTAAGAATTGAAGGTTGTTTGCAGATACCGTCTTTGGTGCTGGAAGAAACAAGAAAGATTGTGAGGAGTAGAGTCCAACCTAAACTCAATTTGCCTATAATTAGAAGAGAGCTTGAATGGCTCAATAGTTTGATGTTAATGAAATTGTGAAGGTTTTGTTTTATATGGGGTTAGTAGATCAAAACATTATGGATTGTAATATCTGATTTGATTTTAATAGATTCTTACATTTCACCAAAAAAAAAAGATTCATTTTAGTAATTTAATTGTTATATTACTAAGAATGCATTATGTATATGAAACATTTGAGATAAGCAAAATTGGTTGATTATAATTACAAATTATTGTAGATTATATTAACCAAATATGAGATGACCCATTTTATTTACATGAAATTATAAAATGTGACTTAAAATATTAAGTCTAATTTATTTGTTATGAAATTGCATTTAAAATTGGTTAAATGTACTTTTATAAGCAAAAATTACATGTTACATATCACATGTCACACTTGTGACACATGACAAATTGCAAAAATAAAATGGACACCCTTGTTAATGGGTGCACCGGTTTTGGATGGGGTAGGGTAGTATTTAGGTGTTGATTATTGTTCTAATTAAGAATTAAACATAATCATGACAATCTAGACCTAAACACCCAACCTATATGCATTGTTAAGAACAAAATGAAAAGACAACACTCTACCCATGTGGTGTGGGTGGTGGCCGGATGCCACATTCATCAAACAAGAGGAATTTTTCCTTCTTATATTGTGCACTCCTTTTTCATCCAATTCACTCATGCAAAAATTCATTTATCTCTCGTATTATTCTCCAACTTCTCTCTACAACATAAGAAGTTCATCTTAGAGTTCATATTTTCTAATAACATTCTTGTGTAGTAATAAGAGGTTATTAGATTTATTTTAAGGGATACTACTTTTAATACTAGTGTAGTATTTTAGTAGAGATTAAAAGGTTTGTCTTGGGTGCAACTTATAGGAGAGTTTCTAATTTGAAACTAGGAAGATCATCCTCATCTTGCTAGCTCAAGAACAATATTTGAAAGGAGTTCAAGTATTGTGCCCATTTCTTGAAAAATCAATGTAAGAAATTGTTCTTCCCTTTTCTTTTGTTATGCATGCATAAGGTCCATATAGTTTAAGAGTAAACTATTAATAACATGATATTAGAAATGTCTAATATCGAGTTTAAGAAACAAACATGTTGGTAAGTGTTAGTTCGAATGTATTGTGGAGGAAATTTTTATGTGGTAAGGGCCAATGTATTGACAGTTCTTAAGGAGGGAAGACTATAATACTCCGTATTTATAAGTACTAGGTAAAAGGTTGAGTTAGATTTACTTGACCGATTGGATGAGGTACTCGGCCGAGTAGAGGGTATTTGGCTGAGTAAGGTTGGAGTGTCCGTTGAGCAATATTCTGTTGTTGGGCACTCGGCCGAGTGTGGTGAGCACTCGACCGAGTGAGGTGTACTCGACCAAGTACATATTGTATTCGACCAAGTACACCGGTCTGTAAGATTATTTCGGACAGTTTGATTTATGATTATTAAGAAAGATTACAACATAATTTCACTTTACGTTTCGTTATCAAAACCCCTGACCTCTCTAAAAATCTCTAAAACTCCCTCAAAAACTTGTAAGATAATCTTTATTCATTCCAATCCGGATCTATTGCTTTGTCATATTGATTCCAATCGGTAAGTGATTGTCTACATTGTTATTGTTATTGTTATTGTTATTGTTATTGTTATTGTTATTGTTATTGTTATTGTTATTGTTTGTATTGAATAATTGTAAACCCTAATGGAATTGGGGGGAAAGGGAAGATAATTAGTATTAATTATATACGATTCTTGTTTGATTAGAGGGAGACTTTGTAGAAGAACATTTCTGAGTAATTGCTTGTCTTCTTAAGGAATTTGCTAATAAGGTAGGGTTTCTCTACTCAGTATTGTTTATGATAATTGATGTGCTGAGATGTATTGTTTATGTTATTTGATTTATTGATGATGGTGATGGAGTTCAGGATTGGAGTTTGGTTTGTTAATATGGTTACTATGTTGGTGATCCGTCGTGAGACGGTTTCACAACCCGAGTTCGCCTCTCGTAGTTCTCCCGCTACGAGAGGGATGTGCACATTAATGTTCCGGGTTGTCTCACTGCGGTGACATGGAAGTTTGACGCCTATGGCTGCAGTCTAGGGTGTAATTGATGGTTTTTGTAGAGCAGGATGGTAACCTGAGTCTACTGAGGTAACCGCTTTGGTGGCCTTCCGGTGTCTCTTTCCCTTTTGCTTGTCTTGTACATTGGTTGGTATATACTGTTACATACCCCATTAATGTTTTCCAAAACTGCTCTGATCCATTGGGGAATGGTGAGCAGGTGATCAACAGGTAAACCCGTAGAGCTGCGCTGGGATGAGGAGGAGATTACTTGAGTCATAGCTTCTGCTGAGTCTATTAGAGTTTAGACTTTACTTTACTTTATCGTCATGTTAGCATTTGGATTGTTGGTCTAAACGGTATGCCGTCTAGTTTGGAATTATGTAATTTAAGTGTAAACTATTGGATTTAATAAAGTATTGTTTCTTTATTGTGAGTTTTGATATATACTACCTCAGGCAACCGATATGGTAGCATCCCCATGCGTCTAGGAGGTCTTGTAAGGATCTTTGGAATATGGGGGTACTACATAAACAATGCATACATAGTTTTAAGTCCCAAAACAATATAAAAGTATAAAACTTAAATTTGTTTTTAAACCAAGTTCAACGAAATGCGGAAGCGAAACTATTAAGTCTTATTTCACTAGCTAGTACTCAACATCTAGTCACGAGTCTCTTCCCCTTCCGTCTCATCGCTTGACAATAGTAAACCTGTCAAATTACACTACTCACCATACAACCGGAAATATTGTAAGGGTCATCACAGGTCCATGAGTAAAAGGTTTGGTTGACAATTTTTGGAAAAACACACAAGTCAATACAAATACATAATCGAGTATGATCATATTAGATATCCACTACCACAATTAAAACAATCTTTAGGAAACAACAAAATACTTTCTTTCTCAAACATTCACTTAACAAAATTGGTCCCACTTGCTTTCTTAATAAACTTTTGGTATTCGGATAGAGAATCAATGTATAGAAGGCTACAGCTAGTCGATTGCCGGTTCGACAAGCCTTCCCCAACCATGTACTAAACTGGTCGGCCACAATTGCCGAGTGTGCACACTCCTCACAATGAATAACCCAAAGGATGAGGAAAGGTGACGAGACACCATCTCAAATAAGTATGGGTCCCCAAGGCATCCTGATATAGGGTATAGTCCGCCACTTACACGACCCCTCTCTTCCATCACCATAAAAAAAAAAATCAAACCAACACACCCAATAGACCCAAATAGGTCACTCATAATCCATCTCAACCATTCAAGAGTAATTACGGTAACTTATCAAAATATTTACAAAACCATACTTATTACATATCAAATCACATTCAAAACTCAAAACAATTTAGAACGAATCATCTCAATCCATATTCACACACTATTCATACATATTCATATTGAGTAAGTTTGGGAACTTACCGACAGAAAGCAAAATCCAAGTACGTTCCTAGAACTTCTCGTCCTCGAAAGCACACAAAATATCGTCGATGAATTTTCCCTCGTTCACTCTTACGTTCGATACCACTAAGGGAAGAATCTCTCCCACTATCTTCTAAAGACATGGGAGCTTGAACTTGAGAAGTAATCTCTTTGTTCTATACTTGAGGGTTGATGACTAACCTCGATTTCAAGTGGATCTTCACTAATAGGCAAATTCCCATCTTCTTGAATTATAGGACTATTCCCATCATTCACACCACTAGACGGGATTTCGCCATCTCTAGTGACATCGAGAGTTCTAAATTCCCCCTGTTCACCTAGATATGGTTGTTGTAAAACACACAACTCGAGATCTTTCTTAATTTCACCATACTTAAGAACTCATCCTCAAGAAAAACGACATTACGAGAATCAATCTCATTCATGCCACCATTAGGGTGCTCAACATACATCACATATCCTTTCGAATGCTCAGGATATCCAATGAACACCATTTTGGTTGCATTTGGACCAAGCTTGCCATGTTTATGGTTCGGGTTATGCACAAAGCCCGCCGAACCCCACGGACGTAAATGATCCAAAGAGGGCTTTCTCTCATACCAAAACACATATGGTGTGGGGGGTACACTTTTACTTGGGACACGATTGAGAATGTAAGTTGTCGTAAGCAACGTAACTCTCCAATAACTAATTGGTAGGTTTGCTTGAGCCATCATCGACCTAACCATGTCAAGTAAGGTACGATTCGTTCTCTCCACAACACCATTTTGTTGTGGAGTATGAGGGATCGTAAGTTGTCTACGTATATGTAGAGTCTATTGATCGAATACGAAAGAGGGGGGTGAATTGAGTATTAAAAACTAGCCCCACTTTTTTTGATTTATATGATATGTAATTAATTATTTGATCTTATGAATTAAAATCAACTAATTAATTAATCAAAGTAAGCGCGAATAACGAAATAACGAAAAGTAAAGAGATAAGAGAGAGGCACACGATTTTTGAAGTGGTTCAGTTTCACACGTTGAAACCTACGTCCACTATTCTCGATTAATAATTTTTAGTACCTTTCTACGGATTACAAAAATTACCAACCCACTCGTATAATCAACACTATGATTATAACTCAAGGTGAGTATCGCTAAATACTCTATACTATCTTACGCTAATAAGAAAGTACAATATAACTCACACAAATTCCCGTTAAAGAATTGTAAGCTTATAATGATGTACTATTATCCAATAACGTATTTCACTCAAGCGATTGATAATAATTGATGCACGACTCTTTTTAAAAACAAACTCTAAAAATAATAAATATTTGCTCAAAGGTTTGCTTTAAAACGATTTTGGAAAATCAACACAAATAAAATATGTAGCCGTGTGAATGTATGTGTATTTCGTGTTTTTTGCAAATTGTATGTGAATGAGTATTTATAGTAGAAGAATTATAGTAGATCTAAAACCCTAGTATAATATTTAATAAAGATACTTATCTTTCCATAAAATAATATTTGCTTATCTTTTAGAAATATCTTTATCTCAAAATATTATTTGGTTTATCTTATAGAAATATATTTATCTTAATATCTCAAAATATTGTTGTAAAGATATAGTAGAATCCTAGATTAGGTAAACAAGGAAAACAACCTATGGAGGCCGAAATCCATTAGCTCACGAAACCCTAGGAGGCACGCATCCCTAGGTGGCACAAACACTAGGTTTCACGAAACCCTAGGTGGCTCAAACACTAGGTGGGCTAATTAGGTTAACAACAAATTGAGATAGAATATATTAGAAATCCTAGGTAGCATGACAACCCATAAGTTGTATTACTAACCAATAGAATCTCATAAATATATTCTCTAATAAAACTTTTGATAAATATAAAAATACTCTTTCACTTTTGAAAACATTTCAAAACATTTTATTTCCAAAATCATGCATCAATATTTATCATCCAAAGTCATAGACTAAAGCTATAACTTTTGAACATAAAATCTCTCGAATGGAATAGTTACCGAATGACGACCTATACTATCTAATCTTCACAAAGATCTTCAGTATACGGATCATCTCTTCATCTTGATCACAAAGACCCTCCATCTTCGAGTCTTGTGTTTGTTTATGTAGATCTTCTTTGAAGCGATTTTCTTTAAAGTTATGCCTGGTTAGCTATAACTTCCATGTTCACTTCCAAAGTTATTCCTGAAGTTGTTATAACTTTGTCTCACAAACGTTATCAAAGTTATGCCTAACTTTGATCTTTCTTCTCTTAATCGTTGCTAGCTATAATAAGACTAAAGCACACAATTACACGCATATGATATATCGAGTAAAACATATTATCACGTAAACACATGTCATTATCAAAACTATCAAATTGGTCCAACAAATTCCCCCTTTTTGATGATGACAAGTCTCATATGATTTCCTCAAGATTTCGTCTTAACAATGTGACTAAGTATGGTTCCCCCTCAACAAAGCACTCCAAAGTTATAGCAACTTTGATCGCAAGAACAAAACAACTTAGCCAAAGTTATAGCTCGAAAGACTTTAAGAGATAACGAGTCTTGACAAGGAGCAAGCGTAAGCAAAGACTCAAATCATATCATTTCTTCCCCCTCTTGGCATCATTGAAAAGACAAGAACAAAGACATGAAACGACTAGAATAACACATGTCAAAGCAAGAAATAGATATGCAAAATACGCAATATAAAACGATATATACCAAGCAAGATCAAGTGCAAATGTTAATTAAAACTACAAACCACAAAATATATTATTAGTTGCCATTGGGCCGAATAGAACAAATGTTTAAACATGCCAAAACGGGCCGAATATGGTTAAGTAGTTTAAGAGATAAGCAAACAAGGATAGAAAAACAAGGCATTGTGGGTAGGTGGATGAGGCTAGGGTGCTTTATAACCGGGCCTAGTGCGGTACTCAAGAGTGGAGAGACGGTCAACGCAAGAAGATACATGTGTAGCTTGAGCGGTGAGGCAAACGTCAAAGTTCCGAACTTTCAACGAAAGAGCCTCCGTCGCATCATATATAGTCCGCATCCCCTCACGCATATCCGTTCCGCTCTTAACCAAAGAACCGCCTTGGCTCACCAAGAATGTCATCCGATCTTGTTGCCTATATGCTTCTTGCTTACAATCAACAATGTTTTGCTCTAATTTAGCAAGGCAAGCATCCACACCATTCATCCACTTCCTCATCTCATGACTCACACCCGACCCACCTTGGTCACGGGTTGAGCTCGAACCCACTGCCACGGCTTGAACAACCGTGTCCAAGACCGCCTCAATTTTCTTGTCCTGCGCGTCTAAGCGCTCCATTACACTACCGATGAACATATCCAATTTGGACTCAATCCCAGAAAGATCAGCCCCACCTGACTGCAAACCAACCGAACCACCCTTTACTAAAAACAATAACTCCGGACCATTAGCATCTAGCTTCATAAACTTCAAGAACGTATCACACATTTCATCTTTTACGGCAACCCCATAATTGTTCATATTAACAACTCCTTTCGACTCTAAAAGTCGTGACAACCACATACCATACGGCAAATCAAGAGTGGAGTATATTTTGTCTTCGGTCACCGAAAAAGCGGTTTGTGAAATACGAGAAAAGACAAGAGAAGGTAAATTAACCCGGTTGCCCTCCAACCAATGCTTTACGACCAACATCTCATAGCATGCAATTTTGTCACGTCCGCCCCGTCGCGGAATCACGGTATTCCATAAAAAGTTTAATAAGAATTTCAATTTTGGTGACACACTTCCCGCCAACACACAACTCGACAAAGACGCCCCAACATCAAAATACTGCTTAACTTCCAACTTAGCCATGTCCGTCAGTTCCTCGCATGACGTACTCGGATTGATTTTGATTCCATCATCAGGAACCGAAAACAGAGTACAAAAGTCCGTCACGGAAATCGAAACTGAACGGCCATTAATGACGGCATGCAACACTCCATCGTTTAATGAAACAGAAGAAAAGAACTGTATTACCTCAATCGGATAAACAGGACCCGAAAACTGAGCCACAGTCTCCCATTCTTGGAAATTCAGAAAATCGGTAAAGAATCCCAAAGCCCTATATTTGTCACACCAAGCTTTCGGATAATAACGACCACCGTGTATTCCATACTGAGCAACCCGGTTCACAAGTTTTCTTTCGTCTTTTGTGAGACGGAGTTTATCAAGCCCCGAAGATGTTTCTTGAGGCGAGAAGTCACGGAAAGTCACCCGTGTTGTCTCCTCGGGAACCGTGTCAGTGATTTCGTTTGTAGCTTCTTCTTGGAGTCTACCTTTGCCTTTATTTAACCGTCTTCTTTTCGTACCTCAAGACCCGCACCGGACTCGGTTTGGTTTGGGTTGGGTGAAGTTTGTGTGGGAGTAGAAGAGGTATTTTTGGGCATGCTAGGCTTGGGAGTTTTTGGGTTTGGGTTCTTGGATATTTTTGATCTAGTGGAAGCCATTGAAGAGGGTTGAAGGTTTGGGTAATTTGTTGTTTTGTTTGTGTATGGGAGCCGTGAGGAAGGAGAAGAGGGTAGTAAAAATTGGTTGAGTATTGAAGTGGTAAAAGTGAATGGTAATTATGATGGTGTAAGAATTTGTGTAAGCTTTTGTACTTGTGCACATGGGTGTGCCGGCCCCAATTGATGTCTTTCCTTTTTTTTTTTTTTTTTTTTAATTTGAATTTGGGTAGAAAAAGGAATCTTGGTTAGTTAAGTTTGGGATATGGTAAGAATAGAGTTTGGTAAATAAAAAGATATGGTTAGGTGATTTTATTAGAGAGTTTCGGCTAGTATAGGTTACATGGGTAGAATTTGGCTCAATTTTGGAAAGTGAATAAGATAGGTATTTGGCAAATATGTGGTTCATAATTCAATTTCCATAGACACTTAATATGCAAGATACTCACGTAAAATATATTATATTAAACACAAATATACTAGCAATGAAATATGCGGACACAGTCATACAATCTCGTCTTATTCTAGCCAGTCACGCAGGTTCACAAAATAAATAAGATGAATTTAATTGCCACCGATTAAACCAATTTCCAACCGCAAAATCTTAAAACGTCTTCTCGCTAACGCCTTTGTTAAAATGTCAGCCCATTGATTATCAGTACTACAAAATTCGAGTTTAATGTTGCCCTTTTCTACATGGTCACGCAGAAAATGATGTCTAATGTCTATATGCTTAGTGCGAGAATGCTGAGCTGGGTTCTTAGAAATAATAATAGCACTCGTATTATCACAGAAAACAGGCATACAACCAACATTAACACCATAATCACATAGTTGTTGCTTTAACCAAAGTAGTTGAGAACATACCAATCCTGCAGCGATATATTCGGCTTCTGCAGTAGATAAGGCAACCGAATTTTGCTTCTTTGAGCCCAAGTAATTATGCAAGGTCCAACAAACAGTAGCAAATCCAGAGGTACTTTTTCTATCTAACGAACATCCCGCATAATCTGCGTCTGAATATCCTACTAGATCGAAATTGCACTCAAGTGGATACCATAAATATAAATTAGATGTACCAATTAAATATCTCAAGATACGTTTAACTGCAATCATATGTGATTCCTTAGGACATGATTGAAATCTAGCACAGACACATACGCTGAACATAATGTCAGGTCTACTTGCAGTTAAATATAATAAAGAACCAATCATACCTCGATATGTAGTCTCATCTACGGACTTACCATTTTCGTCCAAGGTCAACTTTTTATCAGTTACCATAGGTGTGTCCATTGGATGAGCGTTCTCCATACCAAATTTTCTGATTAGCTCCTTGACATATTTTTGTTGGTGAATCTTTATCCTTCTTTGGTTTGTTGAATCTGCAATCCTAGGAAGAATTTCAATTCTCCCATCATGCTCATTTCAAATTCTGAGGTCATTAGATCTGAAAAATACTTGCACAATTTATTGTTAGTAGAACCAAAAATGATATCGTCTACATAAATTTGAGTAACAAGTAAATCAGAACCCTCGGATTTTAGAAATAGGGTTTTGTCGACAGATCCTCTTTTAAAATTGTTTTGTAATAAAAATTTTGACAATCTGTCGTACCAAGCCCTAGGCGCTTGTTTCAAACCATATAAAGCTTTATCGAGTTTAAAAACATGGTTTTGAAACTTGCTATTCAAAAATCCAGGAGGTTGTTCAACAAAAACCTCTTCTTCCAAATAACCGTTAAGAAATGCAGTCTTAACGTCCATTTGGAATAATTTCATTCCTTTATGAGCTGCGAAGGCGATGAGCAAGCGAATAGCTTCAAGTCTTGCTACTGGAGCGAATGTCTCGTCATAATCAATCCCTTCTTGTTGATTATAACCTTGAACGACCAATCGAGCCTTGTTACGAACTATAACTCCTGAATCATCCAATTTATTTCTGAATACCCATCGAGTACCAATCACAGTTCGATTAGAAGGTCGTGGCACGAGGTGCCATACTTTATTGCGTTCGAACTGTTGAAGCTCCTCTTGCATAGCCACAATCCAGTCGGATTCTGCAAGTGCTTCCTTGATGTTGGTAGGCTCTATGGTAGACAGAAAAGAATAGAATGAACAAAAGTTATTTAATGTTCGCCTCGTTTGAACTCCCTTATTCAAACCTCCTAGGATCGAATCCATAGGGTGAGAACTCTTATATTTCCATTTCTTAGAGTTCCTAGGCTCATCATCATCTGATGAACTGTCACTATCCTCAAATGATTCAGAATCAAGATTGGTTCCCCCTGAGTTGGACTCTGGGGTTATATCTGAAGTTGGTACAACTTCAGTCACACCATCTTGGTTCTGGTTCAAAGTTATAGCATCATCAGCTATAACTTCAGTTACCTTTTCCTTGTTTTGAGAAGAGACATTCGTATCATCAACAATTGTCTCAGTTCTCTGTTCAAGGTCATTTGCGGATTTATCAAGTTCATCATTGATTCCTTCAATAACTTCTTCATTATTAACTGGCTCGTCTTCCCTTGAAAGGCGAAAGTCTGGATCATTCATGTCTTCTTCTTCATTCTGTTCAACTTGCTCAGACACATTATCTTCATCAAATACGACATGAACACTTTCTTCCATGCACAACGTTCTTTTGTTAAAAACTTTGAAAGCTTTACTATGATTAGAATAGCCAACAAACACAGCTTCGTCACTTCGTGGATCAAATTTGCTCAAGTTACTTTTTCCATTATTATGGACAAAACATTTACTCCCGAAGCAACGAAGGTGAGCTATATTGGGTTTTCTCCCTCTTAAAAGTTCATAGGGAGTCTTTTTGAGAATAGGTCTAATCATAGCTCTATTGTGCACATAGCATGCAGTACTTAATGGCTTCTGCCCAAAAGCTCTTAGGAAGGCCACTACACAAAAGCATAGTGCGGGCCATGTCCTCTAATGTTCTATTCATACGTTCCACGACACCATTTTGTTGTGGGGTTCGTGGTGCAGAAAAGTTATGTCCTACACCATTCTCCCTACAATATTCTATAAAAGCTTGATTATCAAATTCGGTGCCATGATCCGTACGAATGGAAACTAACTTTTTATCATACTTGTTTTGGGCGAGCTTCATTAGTACTACAAACTCATCGAAAGTTTCATCTTTAGTAAATAGAAAGATAGGCCATACATACCTTGAGTAGTCGTCGACTAGGACGAATACGTACCTTGATCCACCGCGGCTTCTTACTTTCATAGGTCCACACAATCCATGTGTACCAACTCAAGTGGACGCTCTGTACTTACTACTCGTTTCGGTTTGAATGAAGATCTAACTTGTTTACAACGGGCACATGAGTCACACATCTTTTCTTGTTCGAATTTGATTGAGGGTAAACCCTCAACTAAATCCCACGATTTAAGTTTCTTTAAAATTGTTGGACTGATGTGTGCAAACCTCTTGTGCCACAAGCATGAATCATCCACAGTGACTTTCATGCACGTAAAGGAACTTGTAGTGACTTTGTTTAAATCAATCATATACACGTTCCGTTTACGTAAGCCTTCTAAGAGAACAGTACTAGTACCTTCAATTATGATGCGACAAATATTTGAATGAAAAACGACTTTGTTGCCTTTGTCACATAATTGAGAGATACTTAGTAAGTTATGCTTAAGGCCATCTACCAGATATACATTATTGATAGCATGTGAAGAAGATATACCAATCTTACCTACACCTATTATGTTGCCCTTCTTGTTGTCTCCAAAGGTGACCTTGCCACCGTTGAAGGGCTCTAGTGAAAGAAAAAGATTCTTGTTTCCGGTCATGTGTCTCGAACACCCACTGTCGAGATACCATAGATTATTTTCTTTCACTATTATCTGCAAGAGAATCAAATACAACTTTTAGGTACCCACGCTAAGTTGGGTCCTTTGTGGTTAGTGACTCTATGTATTTGATCCTTTCTAACCCATACCTGTTTGACAATTCTTTTCTTCTTAGGATAGGGTTTGCTAGATTTATTATATTGATTATTGTTACGACGCACATTAGGTTTAAATGACTGCTTCTGATTCACATACGATTTGGATTTTGAAGGTACAGATGTGTAATCGAAAGCCATGTCATAAAACCACCTGAACTCATTGTTTCTAATCTCATCACGTTGAGATTCAGGTTCAGACTCATTAACACTAGACACGTCATGCTCTTTCACAAAATCAGTTTGATTTTTGTTGTCGTTAACATATTTAACACAATTATCTTTAACATGACCGTTGTGACCACAATAATTGCAAATCAGATATTCTGAAAGATTGACATACTTCCTTCTTCTGAAATCACGGTCAGAAGGAGTGGATTTGCACTTATCATGGTCTCTACGACTATAACATTCATGACCTAGACCCATCTTCATGTTATTGTTAGACTGTTCGGTAAGGAAGTCTAAGACCTTCTGACTTCCTTCCCACTTATCATGAACTTTTCGTGCATGTAGGAGCAATTCCTTCAAAGACTGAATTTCTTTTTCACACGACGAATGATCTACATTCGAGTCTTTGGAGGGATTGTTCTTTTTGAAATTTTCACGAAAATCATTGAAACGTTTGTTCAAGATAAGTTTCTCCTCATTGTGTTGACTTTTGGCTTGGGAGAATTCAGCCTTCAAATCTTTCAATTGCTGAGAAAGAAAAGAGTTTACTTTCTCATGATCAAGAATAACAACTTCCTTTGCCTTAGCTTGAGATTGTAAAAGCTCATTGACTTTCTTCAATTCTAAAGTTATAGCTTCATTAGCTATAACTTTGGCTTGAAGGTGCTTAATGTTGAGCTTCAACTCTGAGATTATAGCTTCATTAGCTATAACTTTAGACTCAAGAGCTTCTTTCTCAACATTTGTCTTGTCTGAAGTTATAGCTGAAGTTGCCATAACTTTAGACTTGAGCTTTTTAGCTTTGGCCTTAAGAAGTTGGTTTTCCTCAGCAATGTCAAGAATTTGTTCTTTAAGATCTTTTAATTCAAGACTCTGCTCATGACAATGATCTAAGGCTTCTTCAAAATACTTAATTAAAGACTTCTTAGATAAATTCTTAACTTGCTTTTTAAGTTCAAGATGACTAACCTCTTCGTCATCTTCTGAATCTGGTTCTGAATCTGAGTTGCCAACAAGACACATCTCGGATTCGCTTTCATTGTCACTGTCAGAAATTAGGTCAAGACTGACGTTGCTTAGACACAAGTTGGCGACTTCCTCTTCCTCTGACTCGTCGTCCTCTGTGTCGAGATCTCCCCAGCAATAAGCCATCATTACTTGCTTGAATTCCTTCTTGGTTTTGTCTCGTTGATTTTTGTCTTTGATTTTCTTCCATGTGGGGCAATCCTTGATCATGTGATCATTATCCCCACATTTGAAGCAACCACGACTTGAAAGAGACCCTTTTGACTCAATTGGCTTTTTGTAAGATTTGTTAGTGTTATTGTTAAACGTTTTCCCTTGTGGTTTATTAAAGAACTTTTTCTTAAAACGTCTAGCAAATAACACTGTTTCATCTTCAAGATCCGAATCATGTCTTTCACTAGATTCGGCTTGTAAGCCACTTTCTTGCTATTACTATCGTTTGCCTCATCTTCATCAAGAGTAATCTCGTGAGCCATTAGGGTTCCAAGTAGCTCTTGATAAGATAGGTCAGATAGATCTTTACATTCCTCAATTACCGTCACCTTAGGTCTCCATCGTTTAGATAGACTTCTAAGGATCTTCCTGGCAATTTCCTCGGAGTCAAAAGTTTTACCAAGATTTTTCAATTCATTAATGATACTGGAGAAGCGAGTGGACATGCTGTCAAGCGATTCATTTTGTTCCATGGAGAACAGTTCGTATTTTCGCATAAGTAGTGCAATACGTTGTTTTTTGACAACAGTCGTCCCCTCATAGGCTAACTCAAGACCATCCCATATTTCCTTGGCATTAGAACTAGATGAGAAACAATCAAATTCAGTATGGGTCATGCCGTTTTGCAACAGACTAATAGCCTTTGAATTTTTCTCAGCTTTCTTATAATCTGCCTCAACATAGTCATCTTCTTTCTTTTCGATGGAAGTGCCAGTAGCCGTTCCAAGCATGATCTTATTAGGACCATTCTTAATGATTAGCCAACACTCCCAATCGTTACCCTTTATGAAATGGGTCATCATATTTTTCCATAGACTGTAGTTCTTCCCATCGAATACGGGACACTTCAGATGTTTGGAATCCATTAAAATAAAATTAAATGCAGCGGAAAATAAATAAAAATAAAAAGATAAATGGATCAGACTCCTTGCTGTAAGGCAATCAAGAGCACGAGGCTCTGATACCAATTGTAGAGTCTATTGATCGAATACGAAAGAGGGGGGGGTGAATTGAGTATTAAAAACTAGCCCCACTTTTTCGATTTATATGATATGTAATTAATTATTTGATCTTATGAATTAAAATCAACTAATTAATTAATCAAAGTAAGCGCGAATAACGAAATAACGAAAGTAAAGAGATAAGAGAGAGGCACACGATTTTGAAGTGGTTCAGTTTCACACGTTGAACCTACGTCCACTATTCTCGATTAATAATTTTTAGTACCTTTCTACGGATTACAAAAATTACCAACCCACTCGTATAATCAACACTATGATTATAACTCAAGGTGAGTATCGCTATATACTCTATACTATCTTACGCTAATAAGAAAGTACAATATAACTCACACAAATTCCCGTTAAAGAATTGTAAGCTTATAATGATGTACTATTATCCAATAACGTATTTCACTCAAGCGATTGATAATAATTGATGCACGACTCTTTTAAAAATAAACTCTAAAAATAATAAATATTTGCTCAAAGGTTTGCTTTAAAACGATTTTGGAATATCAACACAAGTAAAATATGTAGCCGTGTGAATGTTGTGTATTTCGTGTGTTTTGCAAATTGTATGTGAATGAGTATTTATAGTAGAAGAATTATAGTAGATCTAAAACCCTAGTATAATATTTAATAAAGATACTTATCTTATCATAAAATAATATTTGCTTATCTTTTAGAAATATCTTTATCTCAAAATATTATTTTGTTTATCTTATAGAAATATATTTATCTTAATATCTCAAAATATTGTTGTAAAGATATAGTAGAATCCTAGATTAGGTAAACAAGGAAAACAACCTATGGAGGCCGAAATCCATAGCTCACGAAACCCTAGGAGGCACGCATCCCTAGGTGGCACAAACACTAGGTTTCACAAAACCCTAGGTGGCTCAAACACTAGGTGGGCTAATTAGGTTAACAACAAATTGAGATAGAATATATTAGAAACCCTAGGTAGCATGACAACCCATAAGTTGTATTACTAACCAATCGAATCTCATAAATATATTCTCTATTAAAATAATTGATAAATATAAAAATACTCTTTCACTTTTGAAAACATTTCAAAACATTTTATTTCCAAAATCATGCATCAATATTTTATCATCCAAAGTCATAGACTAAAGCTATAACTTTGAACATAAAATCCCTCAAATGGAATAGTTACCGAATGATGACCTATACTATCTAATCTTCACAAAGATCTTCAGTATACGGATCATCTCTTCATCTTGATCACAAAGACCCTCCATCTCGAGTCTTGTGTTGTTTTATGTAGATCTTGTTTGAAGCGATTTTCTTTAAAGTTATGCCTGGTTAGCTATAACTTCCATGTTCACTTCCAAAGTTATTCCTGAAGTTGTTATAACTTTGTCTCACAAACGTTATCAAAGTTATGCCTAACTTTGATCTTTCTTCTCTTAATCGTTGCTAGGTATAATAAGACTAAAGCACACAATTACACGCATATGATATATCGAGTAAAACATATTATCACGTAAACACATGTCATTATCAAAACTATCAAATTGGTCCAACAGTATACCTATTTCCTCACAATACCCTTTGAACATATCAGAAAGGTATTTCCGACCACAATCAGTTCAAAGAGTCTTAACTTTTCGATCCAACTGGTTCTCAACTTCCGCTACAAAACTCTTGAACGTATCAAGTGCTTCATAACGACGAGATAAAAAAAATACACATAACCAAAACGTTTATAGTCATCAATGAAAGTGAGGAAATGTATAGCACCATGATGAGCCCTTACATTTAAAGGCCCACAAATGTGAGAATGGATAAGTTCTAAAGGACATAAAGCTCTTGAAGCCTTAGTAAAAGGATTCTTGCTTGCTTTACCAGCTAGACAAGGCTCACATATGGGCAACTTAACCCTAGTAAGCTGGTCTAAAAGACCATCTTAAGCTAGCCTGTTAATTCTTTCTTGGCCAATATGATCAAGTCTAGCCTGCCATATAACAGAATCAGAAACAACATCATAATGAGAAACAAAAGTATACGATGAATTATCATAAAAATCATCCAAGTCAGGTACAAAGAAACCATTCTTCAAAATACCACTGCCAAACAAATCGCAATGATACAAAATATCCAAACTACTGTCTTTAAGATTGAAAACAAAACCTAATATTAATAAACTAATTACTGAAACTACGCAACATCGCACCCCAGGTGCATAAAGGGCATCATGTAGAAGCATTGTATTGCCTCCATGAAGCTTTATTTGGTAGGTTCCAATTCCAAGGACATCTTCCTCACTACCATTTCTAAGCATGACGGTTTGTGAATCCACAAGAAAACGATGATAGTCCACAAAACCATCACAATCACGAACTATGTGCTTGCTCTCCCTCGTATCTACAATCCAATTAGGAAGAGAATTAGAAACAAATGCATGGAAACATACAAACAAATCATGATCATTAGAGGAGAAAAGTACCTTATTTGGCTCAGGACAATTTTGAGCAAAGTGACCTTTCTTCTCACAGTAATAGCACTTCACACGCGCTAAATTGACCTTTTTAGGCTCTTTTGCCTTTTGTTGCTTTTGAACTCCATCTTGTGGTCCATTTGGCATTGTAGGGCGTCTCCCTTTCCGGCCCCTGAGCCTTATTATGACTGAATTAAGGTGAGATAATGACCCATTACATCAGTTTTAATGGTCATTATTTTCCCATTATTCACCTCCTTGTAACTGCTATTTTGGTTCCTATAAATTGAGATAATTCTGTGTGAATTAGACAAACATCACAACTACACAAAATAGTAACATATAATCACAACAAAGTCACCATTATTTGAGCTTTTGGAATTTGGGGGGTGAACTACCTCCGGTGACTCTAGTAGCCATCGGTTTCGGGTTTCGTGGACAGAACATCAGCACGTCGATCTTCCGTACCATTCCGCTATTGAGGTACGTATTTCCAACAGTGGTATTAGAGCCGATGTGTTTCGGCTTCTGTCCTGACTCCAAATAACATGTTTTAAATCAAATTAGTATTTTATTTATCATGTTATCTTACTGCCCTTGTGTTTTTTTAATAAACTCATGACTCATATGTTGATTCCACCTATAATGTATACATATCTCGTTCATACGCTGATTTTATATGATAATTTCCGCTCGGTTTTGTTATTGTTTCTACTTTATAAAATGAATGAATACTTACCCGTTTTCGTCTTCGGTTTTTGTGACTGTCGAATATACCCTAGTCAAGACCGGGCTTCGTGTGTGTCACGAACCATCTTCTGATGCCAAGAAAAATGCACGTGTGTGTCATGCACCGACACCAGCCATGGCGCTTTGAGGTCGACTTGTAAGGCAACGATCTGAGTAACGATGGTGGCGTGTGTGTGTCATGTACCAAAATTGTTGGCCTGCGCTTGAGACACGTGAATCGACTCAAAAGGATCGACAATCGCCGATCTATGTGGTGGTGGTGTTTGTCGATCAAAGTTTTGGGATGACATTAGACCAGAGTTATTAATATTGGGTATGAACAAATCTTTGTGATTGTGGCTTTGTGGGTAGGAATTATGAATTTTTTTTCTGTTTGTTTAAACAATGTTGTTTTTTTAGTAGAGATGGGTTCTCTACTGTTATTTATATTGGAGTGGTCTAGGGGGGTTGATAAATGGATATACTGTTTGATTTATTTATTCTGATTAGTGATAGTAACATATGTACTGACTAGTTGTAGAATTATTGTTTTTCTTATATAATAATAATAAAATGTATATGTATATTACTTCTCTGCTTTCCAATTCTCGCCAGTTGTATACTTGTCTGTATCAATTGGGATTGTATAGGACAAAAATGAGTAACAAATTGCCTCTAAATGCCTCTAAATGCCTTGCAAATCGGCTCAAAAGGGTTCTTCCAGTTATTATTTCAGACGCTCAGCAGGCTTTTATTCCTGGAAGGCTTATGTCAGACAGCTCCATTATTTCTCATGATATTATTCACTATATAAACAAGGCAAAAAAAGGAAACAACTGTTACGCAGCCCTCAAACTTGATATGCATAAGGCTTTTGATCGTGTTTCTTGGTCTTTCCTCATGTCGGTTATGCAGCGTTTTGGGTTTCCTAAAAAATTTTGTAATCTCATAAGGGAATGTATTTATACGGTTCGTTATTATGTTTTGATCAACGGCGAACCTTATCAGATGTTTCACGCAACAAGTGGCCTTTGTCAGGGTGATCCTCTCTCTCCGTATTTGTTTATCATGTGTATGGAAGTTCTGTCGAAGCAGCTTCATCAAGCTGCGCAGATGAATAATATACTTGGACTTAAAATCTCTAGGTATGCACCCCCAATTTCCCATCTTTTCTATGTGGATGATGCTTTCATTTGCTGAAAGGCCACAGCTTCGCGGTTTGAATATCTTCGACAGCTTCTCCAAACCTTTGAAGAAGCTTCAGGCCAAATGATCAATCTGGACAAATCTTATATTAAATTCAGTCCAAATACACCAGACGATTTTAGGGAACATCTGTTATCCCTATTAAAGATTAAGTGGGTTTCCAATTTCGGTACCTATCTGGGTGTGCCGATTGATATTCCGCAAAATAGATATTCAATATTTAATCAATTTGTGGACAAAATCACTAAGCGAATTACCTCTTGGTCTACCCTTCATCTCAGCCATGCCAGTAAACTTTTAATTATTAAGACTCTAATTTTTGCATCCTTTTACCATCTGCTTTATGCCATTCCATTACCCCTTAACATCTGCCGTAAAATTGATTCTCTGACGGAGCAATAATCTCAAGAATAAGGCGATTCATTGGTCATCAAGAGAAGTGCTGCAACTACCTAAATCACGGGGTGGATTAGATATGAAGAATTCAGCTCTTCTGAGTCAAGCTATTTTATTCAAAACTCATTACAGATTACTTACCAGGCCGTATGGGCTACTTCATTCAATTCTTCACCCTAAATATAAGAAAGACTTTCCTGCGCCTAACTCCAAATCAAAAGTTTCAAAAGCTTCTTTTTTCTGGAGAGACATTTGTCGTGCAGCTGCAAATTTATCTCCGGGACTTGGTTGGAAGATAGGCAATGGTAGATCTGTTAATATTCTCTCTGATAAATGGATTAATGGAACTGTGCCAATCACCCGTCCTGCTTGTTAATCTCAAAACCTTGCGCTAACTGATATATCTGAAAGTCCATAGACCTTAATTAGACTCCTCTAATTATTTGCTAAATTATTTGTTAATTTAGTATTTAATGATCTATGTAACATGCATGCAAATATAAAGACATTTATATAAAAGAAGAAATTTCCTCACATTGATATGGAAAATATATGGGCACAACAAGAACACCTTCTTGTTGTTCTTGAGCTAATAATATGGATGAACAAGAAATCTCCAAACTAGAAGACCTCCTTCAAGTTGCACCAAGATGAACCCAAATAATCTACCCTTATTATTAACTAGATAATAAGATAGATATTATACTACTAATATTATGACTATATTACTACACTAGTAATACTTAGTAAATATTAGTATTTGAGAGTTTTTAGAGAGAAGATGAGTTTTTAGAGAAGTAAGGAAAATAAGCATGAATGAACCAATAAAATGATCAACCATATTGCCCTTTTATAGGCAATATGGCCGGTCCATATGAGCATCACAAGGCTCTCATTTTGCTTATTTAAATCACATGCATTAGGGTGGAGTGTTGTAGTATAAGTGATGATTATATTCAACTTGTTATGTCACTTTCAATTAGTAACTAAAGAGTGTAAACAAGAACAACAATCATCACCATTGTAACTACAATCCAACCGGCCACAATGGCCTAGTTAAGTCCATTTTGATTTTTGATATTTGTCTCACAGATACTTATTGATCATATGGTTAATTATCTTGTATAATTAAGTGTTAATTTGATCATATAACAATTATATGACTCAATTAAATAAATAATATGTACTTAACATTTTAAGTAAATATTTTACCATTATCTCAATATATAATGGGTCCCACAATGCTTAGTTAATTTATTTTACAACTCCTTGTAAATATAATTAACTAATTACCTCTATCTCAAAACCTCAACTAATTTAGTAATTTAACGATTAATTACTAAGTTAAATCTTATTTAATCGTATTAAAATAAGATATAAATTTATTAGTCAATTATCGCATAATTGAAAAATAAGTTAATCGAATTTGAGTTCTTAACTCAATTTCTAACAATTAACTCTCGTACATATCGAATATATGTAATGTACTAATTAACTGTATCGTATACAAATAATTAGTTACTATTTGGATTTCATCCTTTAGGTGTGACCGAAAGGGATCAGTTGATCACCGCCGTCATACGACAATAACGTCAAACTCTAGTCAGCCAACCGTTATTGATTTACGTTAATCAACTGACTAATCATATATATAGTCAATAAATATCCCAATTATATTCCATAATAAGATTTATTATGTGGCGCACTATTGTGGAGGACACCTACTCCAACAATCTCCCACTTGTCTGACACAAGTGTGCGTCACCGATTCTCTTGTCTCTTTATCACATCTCCCACTCAACGCAAGGTGTCTTTCAGGTCGCACTTGCGATTGACAATATCTAGAGTGGTTTTCTCGATAGGGAGAGTAACTGTCTGACCGGAAAATCTACCATAGATCTCTTTCCGAGCGTGGCCACGCATTTACAGTAACTTCTCCTCGAGTGGCCTAAAGATGTTTTTACCCAACGTGGGTGGACAATTCCTGTTGATCCATCTACTCTGTATGATGCAGATCACCATGATCCAGAAGAAGTCCATCGGCCTCCTTTTACGGCACGACCTAGAACATCAACCAAAACCAATCGGAAACTGCACCGACTCAGATAGACGGTCGCCAGTCAAAAGAATCGACTTATAGGAATAAGATAGAAGACCCTGCCACGACCAGGCATCAAATAATTGATTTAAGGGTCTCTACAATGTCACTGTCCGACAGAGTGTCATACAGTCTGTCTATGTAAACGACCAGTCATCTCCATGACCCCATGGTGCTGAACCAACCATCAATCGACTTACAATCTAGTCATTTCGAGACGTCACCTCATTGAGTGACTAGGGACAAAATACTAAGTTCGTCCTATTCACTTGAATAGGGTCCAACAATCTATTCGGATAAACAAAGTATTAAATTTAGTCAAACTAAATAAAAGAGTTTAAAATAAAACTCGAACAATGAATGCCATTATCATATATGAAATAATTAAAACAACATTCAATTATTACATATTACATAACCTAAAGGAATTCTGGCACACGTCTCAATCCCATTGTGACGACATGACCATCATGCTTAGCCTTTGATAAAGGCTTGGTTAAAGGATCAGCAATGTTGTCATCTGTCCCAACCTTACAAATGTCAATTTCCTTTCTGTCTACGTAATCTCTAATTACATGATATTTCCTAAGTACATGTCTAGACTTGTTACTAGACTTGGCTCTTTTGCTTGAAAAATACCCCACTGTTATCACAATAATTGTGATAGGATCTTTTGCCAGTAGGGACTACTGTTAGTCCTTCCAAAAATTGCCGAATCCACACAGCTTCCTTTGCAGCTTCAGACGCTGCAAGGTACTCTGCTTCTGTTGTAGAATCCGCTGTAACGCTTTGCTTGAAACTCTTCCAGCAAACAGCTCCTCCATTCATCATATAAACGTAGCCGGATTGGGATTTCATATCATCCCTATCTGTTTGGAAACTGGCATCTGTGTAACCCTTTACACGTAACTCAGTCTCGCCTCCAAACACTAAGAACGAATCCTTGGTCCTTCTCAAGTACTTAAGGATGTTCTTTACGGCTATCCAGTGACTCTCACCTGGATTTGCTTGGTAACGACTTGTCATGCTCCAGGCATATGCAACGTCGGGACGAGTGCACATCATAGCATACATGATTGATCCAACGGCTGAAGCGTAAGGGATCAATTTCATGCGTTCAATCTCCTCGGTTTTCGTAGGGCACTCTGACTTGCTCAAGGTGATCCCACTTCCCATAGAAAGAAAGCCTCTCTTAGAGTCTTTCATGTTGAACCGATCAAGAATCTTATCAATATAAGTCTCTTGACTTAATGCTAGTATCCTTTTAGATCTATCCCTATAGATCCGGATACCTAAGATGCGCTGGGCCTCTCCTAAGTCTTTCATTTGGAAATGTACTCCTAGCCACTCCTTTACAGAAGTGAGCATTGGAATATCATTCCCAATGAGTAGTATGTCATCTACATACAAGACTAGAAAAGTTACTTTACTCCCACTAAACTTCATGTATAAACACGGTTCCTCGACGCTTCGAGTGAAACCATTTTGTTTAATTACCTGATCGAAACGATGATTCTAACTCCTGGATGCTTGTTTAAGACCATAACTGGATCTCTTAAGTTTGCATACCTTCTAGGGTTTGAATGGATCCACAACCCTTCAGGTTGTGTCATTGTACACTTCCCCCTTCCTCTTCTAGAATCCCATTTCAAGAAGGCGGTTTGTGACATTCATTTGCCAAATCTCATAATTATGAAATATGGCAATCCTAGATAATCCTTATGGATCGAAAGCCATGGCGACTGGGGGGCGAAGGTTTCGTCAAAGTTGAAGACCATGAACTGTGGGTGAAACCTTTTGCCACCAACAGCTTGTGTAGACCATCATTATGTTTGTCTATGCCACTTTTGATCTTATAGATCCACTTACACTGAAGAGGTCGTACCTCCTTAGGTAAATCAACCAAGTCCCATACTTGATTGTCGTACATAGAATCCATTTCGGATTGCCTGGCTCCTAGCCATAGCTTTGAGTCGGGACTAGAAATGGCTGCTTTGTAGGTAGTAGGTTCGTTACTTTCAAAAAGTAACACATTATAGTCATCACCTTCCTCTATAATACCAAGGTATCTATCAGGTTGATGACTAATTCTGCTTGACCTCCTAGGTTCCGAAGGAATAATGACCGTACCAGACGAAGAGGGAACGTTTTCATCGTCGTCCTTTTCGGTTTGTGGCTCTTGGACTTCACCAAGTTCAAATTGTCTCCCACTCTGTCTTTTAGAAATAAAATCATTTTCTAAAAAGACTGCATCACGAGACACAAATACTTTGTCTTCGTGTTTATTGTAGAAGTAATAAGCACGTGATTCCTTTGGATATCCTACGAAAAGACATTTGTCAGATTTGGGTGCGAGTTTATCGTCAGACTTATTCTTAAACAAAAGCCTTCTCTACATCCCCGATTCTCTAGAATGACAAATGGGGACTTTTCCTTCCATATCTCATTGGAGTCTTGTTTGCCGCTTTAAAGTCGTGGTTCGATTTAGTGAAAAATTGCATAAGATAGCAAAACCCCAAAAATAATCAGGAAGCTCTCTTAGACTCATCATAGATCGACCATATCTAATAAAGTTCGATTTCTCCTTTCGGACACACCGTTTAATTGAGGTGTTCCAGGAGGAGTCCATTGTGATACTATACCACAATCTTTCAGGTGTGAATCAAATTCATGGTTCAAGTATTCACCACCACGATCGGATCGTAGGGTTTTAATCTTTTTATTCAATTGGTTTTCTACTTCATTTTGAAATCTTTGAATTTTTCAAAAGCATCACTTTTATGCCTCATCAAGTAGACTATCCATATCTCCTCAAGTCGTGGTAAAAGTAATGAAGAGTGATAACCACTCTAGGCTCTAGCTTGGATAGCTCATTGGACCTGCATACATTCGTATGTATAAGTCCTAATACTTCACTTGCTCGTGTCCCTTTTCCCGTAAAAGGAGCACGATTCATCTTGCCTAGAAGACAAGATTCGCATACGCCATAAGATTCGTAATCGAATGGTTTGAGTACTTTAGATGAAACAAGTCTCTTTATGCGTCGTTCGTTTATGTGCCCTAAACGACAATGCCAAAGGTATGATTGATTAGGTTCACCTGTTTTGAGCTTCTTGTTTTCTACATGATAGACCTCTTTTGCAATATCTAGAACATAAATACCTCCAATCGAAATGGCCTCGCCATAAACCATT
>JAIUZE010071089.1:0-17354 GCA_022085475.1 Heliosperma pusillum
AGGACTTGCAAAGGGAGTGTCCTCATCATGGGTTAGATCCATGGTTCCTTGCCATCACATTCTATAATGGGTGTTATATAGAGTCCCGTTGTATCATGGATTCTGCTAACAATGGAAGATTTGATCAAATTAATGTTGAAATTGCTCACACTACCATTGAATCCATGGCAAGTCACGATTCTCAATATGGAAATTCTCGCTCCATACCATTGAAATCTAAGCAAGAGGACCCCACTTTGGCACTTTTACAAGCTCAAGTAGCCCTTCTCACACAAAAGTTAGAACAATTTCAATCCTCTACATTTCAACAAAGTGACAATGGTGTAAGTAAACATGAAGCCATGATGCTGCAATTGGCTCAAAGGCAAGACACCATAATAGCTCAATTCCAAGAGAGCGATCAAGCTAAGGATGCCGCCATCGAATTTTTGGAAGCTAAAATTTTCCTATATGCCTCTTCTAATACCCACCAAAAGCAAGGGCAGCTACTTTCACAAGGTTTCGAATCTCACGAAACTGTAAATGCCATTTCTACGTGATAAGCATTTAATTAGTCACATTTTTCCTCTCATTTTCGTCCCCATTTTGGCCCGTTTACACGGATTTGCATGCCCTTAATTGCATTTTGCTTCCCGATTTCCCGTGCTATGAATGTCAGTCTCATTTTCCAGGAATTAAGGCGGAAACGAAGGAAACGGTGCATAAAGGCCTTGCATGAGTCGGGATTTGGAGATGAGAAGAAGAAATGAAGTGAGGGAGCCCCCAGGTGGCGCAGGTCGGTCTTCTGATCGGCGGCCGGCTACCCGGCTCGGACCTCAGCCCTTACAGTTCCCCATTCTTACCCATTTCTTATTAACCTTCTTCTTACCTATGGCTTACATTTGAATGTTTTTGACTTGTAGTTTTGAAATTTTTACCATATTAGATTGCGGGCACACTCTCATGAGTCGAGAATAGGTGAGTGCTACTCACAAAAATCCTTTCACATTAAAATGAGTTTGAGTGTATCGCGAGAGTCCAATAGTCAAAAGATCATGCAAGAGCCAAAAAGTTCAATTGAAATCTTTCATGCTACATCGCCATGTAAATCTCATCCATGTTTTTGCATTATCCTTATGCCCGTGTTGTTTCGGGATTTGAGTCATTATGCTTGATAGTTTAAAATTGGATATTTCAATTGTGGGGACTTCATTGTTTTCCTCTCTTGTCTTAGTCTTATGTTATTGCTTGAGGACAATCAAGGGTTTAGCTTGGGGGAGTTTGATATGTTTAGTTTTTATATGATTTTACTCCCTAATTTAGCTCGATTTTACATGATTACTACACTTTGTTTAGTATTTGTATGAGCTAATTACGTGTTCGAGGTGCATTGCTCGTTTTTGCTATGTTTTGTAGGAATCTAAGCATTTAGAGGCTTTTTCCTAACACAATTAGCAAGCACCAAAGTCCAACAAGCTAATGGAAACAAGATGGATCATGAAAGAAGAATGACAAGCCAAACATGAAGATTTGTGAAATGGATTGAAATGAAAATGAAAGAAAACAAAAAATGAAGCCCAAAGCAAGGAGTCCACAACTCAAGCATATGATACTCCTTTAGATGCTCAAAGAAACCCTAAACTATGCAATTAACCGGAGAATTAAGGTGTTTAAAGGCATAGCTTAAGATTCCTTAAGCATTAAATGGAGAAATTAAGACAATGTACCCGGATTAAGGAGGCCCCGATCGCGGTTCCCAGGCCCCGATCGAGGTTTGGCTTATGTGAAATCTACCGTTTCAAGTCCCTCTCCCTATATAAAGGAGAGGGACTTCGACACTTAGGGATATCTTTTATCATATCTTTTACTCATATTTCACATATCTTTCATAGCTTTAGCTTAAACACACAAGTCTTTCTTAGTCTCATAATTAGTTAAACATTTAGTTATTACTTTGTCAAACATTTGGTTACATTTTGAAGTTGTATTGCAATCTTTCCATTCAAGCATTTGGGTTATTTGTTCTTCATTTCCGAGTTATATTTCTCTATTGCGGTAATCCTAATTCTAGTTTTTATGTTAGTATTCATTTCTGTCATTTACATTACGAATCATTTAGTTAATCGTAGCATTAGTTAATCATAGTTTCATTGTTTTCTACATTAGAATTGTTAGTTTGTCATTCACTTAGTGTAGTACATTTTATTAACAAGTTGATTTCCTTTATAATTTCATATTCATAATGCTTATTATATCAAATAACATTAGTTTAATTATTAATATGAGTGAGTCATTTGTCTAGGGATTAAAGGAAGCCATGCATAATTAGTAAGTTGTAAATATTAAAACAAGGATGAACTAATATTGATAAATTGTTTCTATCACATGCTTGTATTGTTTTGTTAATCTTTGTTATTTGGCCAATTGCATTGATTAAATTTTTTAATTCATTCTATAAGTCGAGAGGCACGGAATCGGATTAGACTAAGCATGTGTAGTAGGACGACTCTAGTTATAACGAAAGTTCTCTAGGACTCGACCTAAGGTTGACACTAATATCGAGAGATGGTGTCTTTAGCCTAAACAATTAACAATATTAAGAATTCCTATGTTTAACATGAGCATTTACGTATTTGCATGAGTGACCCGACTCCCCTAGACTCTTTTAATATTATTTGATTTGCATCATAGTTAACTAAAACATCAAACCAAACCAAACTGTTAAACCGACTTGATAGTAGTCCATTCATAGCATTTCATAACGAAATTCCCGTATCCTTGTGTTCAACCCCTCGTACTACATTTATTTGTGTCTAGGGTAATTTATCTTTGCATAGGTGTGCGATATATCCTATCACTTGATGTGTTTGAGTGTATATGTTTCCTTGCTTGCTTATGCTTTGTTTTGTTTAGATGTATGCATGTACCTATTTTTGTAAGCGTCTAGAACCAAAAACAAGATGGTGGGTTGAAGTAGAAGATTCAAGGATCACTTCACATAGTGGAGTGATCAAAGATGGAGCTTGAGACGGTAATATCCTATACCTACCTTTTATTTTTGCCCTCCCTTGTTCTTAGACATTGAGGACAATGTCTCGTTTAAGTGTGGGGAGGGAAATATCCATTTCGTATATATTTGTAAATTTTTGTATATATTGAAATATTGAAAAACGTTAAAAAACATGTCTTTAATTTCATATAAAAACCCAAAATTTCTAAAAATTTGAAAATTTTGAAAAATCCTAAAACTTGGTTTGTATATAGTCTAGTTTGTATGTATTGTTGTGTGTTTCCTCTTATCTCCATCCATAGGTGCGCCCCACATCATAAGAGACACGAAAAAGGAAAAGAAGACGCCATGGTGAGATCTTTCGTATTCTCTTCTCTCTTATCTCTTTTTCTTCTTACTTGTGTTTGAGGAGCAAGGGACGTGTTGATGATGATGTTGTGGAATTTTTTTGTGATAAGCGTGTGTGCCACTTGTGTGATGGTAGGAGATAACATTAGCTTGTGTGCCATATAGTCGGTTAGAGAATGTGCATTTAGGTTGTATATATATGTTAGATTGCATCATGGCATATAGTTTCATTTAGAAAAATGGTTTTATAAATTGTCTATTTGGGAAACTTGATAAATGTGCATAATCCCTTCTAGCTACTTTTTCATTCATAAAGTGTTCATCTTAATCGTGGAATTTTAGACGCCCTAGATTGTGCATTTCTAATGAGTTTGGACCCGTCTACTAAAGCCGAGTCATGAGTTTGCGCTTATTCCACTTCGACAACCTCAATTGAGGTGAATAATTTGTTAGTTGAAAGAATTCTTAGGTGATCGTCTTAATATACAACTAACGTTGATCCAATGTTCTTCCACTTCCACTCACAAAAAGGAAACAACACAAACAAGCCAAAAATTGAGTCAAATATCATGTTTTCCTATTTTCGTTGAGGAAATGCAAAACGGGACTTTTAGGGATTCAAGTGGACACATATTAAGGTCACTTTCGATGCCACTACGGTGGGGATACCCCTATTGTTTGTTCCGACCGCGTATCCTTGACGAATACCGTGTGCTATCATGTCAATAATTTCAAATAAAAAATGCAATTCAAAAAGAAAGAAAAAGAAAACCAAAAGAAAGAAAAATATAGAAATGAAAAATTTCCAACCATTAAGACACAATTTTTTTTTTCCTTTAACCTTTCTTGGATCATATACCCTTGAGTTGCATAGTGAGACGGGACAACCCTTGTATCTCATTTAGTTGGGAAACATGAATTCTATATGCTATTGTGCTTAATAGCATCACGTGGATTTCATTTCCATCTTCCATTTTATCACTTTTGACCAAGCAATTAGTACACGGGGCTCAAAATTTTCATTAGGCTTGCCCTGCTAAGAGGCGAACACCTTTCCATGCTTTATGACACTAGTGGGTTATAGGGATCATGCATTTATTTAGACGGTTTTTCCTCTTAGATATTTCCGTCACATGGATGAGGCATATCATTAATCTTTTGTTTGATGCATTTTTATCGTGTTATTGCGTGCTTATCGTTTGGATGTGTCGCGATTTGGGCAAGACCCCACTTGCCTAGCATTAGAACACTCTTCCTCATTAGTGTCAATTGTGAGTTGAAAGGGCTACGGGTGTAGCTAAACCTGATTCGGCTTTTATAATAAAGCATTTTTGCTATTTACTTATTTTTATATTAAGGGTCTATATTTTAAATTAGTGAGCTTACTCGAGTACGAGTAAGGTTTAAGTGTGGGGATATTTAATAAGTATAATTTTAATATCGTTTTACCCCTCATTTACACCTTTACACAACTCGATTTTGTGTACTTCTTTCGAATTATAGCTCATTTTAATATTTATTTTGAAATAATTAGTTTTATTACAAGAATTATGAATAATTGTTATTTTAGTAGAATTAGGTACTACTTTCCTTTATTTTAATTTTGCAGGATTCGATTCAAGAATAAAAGAAGATCGGAAACAAAAACGGATTAAGGCGGGTTTTATGGTAATCAAATAAAGTAAATCTCAATTACAAATACAAATGTAACACCCGCAAATGTACCCTATTTGTATTTTAAAAATATTATACGGAAACTTTTCAGCGAAATTTTAGATTTAGTCTAGAACTTAGTTTCCGTGTCTAATTTAGCAATCCGAGTTCGTTTTCGGACTTTACTCGAAATTCCGTGTGAGTTTCGCCTTAAGGCGCTTTTGGGTTTTTTCCCCCATAATTCTCCACTCACCCTTATAAACCCTAACTCCCTCACTCACTCTTCCACTCACCTTCTTCCTCTTCATGTAACCAAAAACCCTAAACCCCATTTGTGATCAATCTCAAACTCCTCTTTACTCATCCATTTCTTCTCTCATCGTCCTCTATCTTATTTGGTAATAAAATTACCGTCTTTCTCATTTTCAATTTATCCGTCTTTCTCAAAGGTGAATTATATTAACCTTTTATTGTCTTTTTGTAGGTGGAGACCTTCAAGACCCCGACAAAGATTACTACTTAGTAGAGGAGGACCTAGACGAGGATTGAAGACGCGAAAAGGTAACGGTGAAGGGTTACTCGATATCAATACGTGTTTTAATGTGTTTTTAATGTTAGTAAATGTATTTGGAATATGATGAGTATTCATAGGATTTGTGTTGTTGATGATAGTTGATATTTGTTGATGTTCATGGTTGATAAATGATGATTTTCGTGCATTGTGCTCCCAGCCGGCCGACCGGCTGGGAGGGTGGATGACATTTACGTTGCATTTTGGTGTTATGTTGGTCTCAACCGGCCGACCAGCTGCCGATCAGCCGACCGGCTGAGACACCCTCATTTCCTTCTTTTTCTCATGTGTCTTATGGTCCCAGCCGGGTAGCCGGCTGCCGGTCCCCTTGACCGGCTGGGACACGCTGTATATTTTGTTGGTTTCCAAATGTTGCTAAGGTGCCAACCGGGTAGCCGGCGGCCGGTCCCATTGACCGGCTGGCACATGCTGTGAATTCTTCCTCTATTCTTTCTTGCACTTTCAAATATAATAGTTTGCATGGTTCGTTTATCGTATAAATTTACGTAATAGCTTTAATTATTCATGTTTAGAATATATGATATCCCATTCGCTTGTATCACATGTTCTGTGACGGTTTTTCATATATCCCCCTTTGAATCGGTTTTACATGTGCTATGATTTGAGCATTAATTGTTGAGTGCTATGAAATCTCATTTCCCCGGTCATACTTTATAACCGTTAGACTTAAATGTCGGAGCGGTGAAGTGTAACCGTGATGCCGTTGTGCATTTGTTTAGTGGGGATTTGGCGACGTTGTTAGGAGGCGAACGCAATGCGTTGATCGACCCGACCGTCAAATGTTGTATCCTTGCGAGGTGGTATCATTGCATGTAGCGTAATAGCTTGACTTTTGACTATAGATCACTTTCCGCCTCTTTCGTGTGGTTTAGCTGAATTTGGGGTATTCGACGTCTTTGTATGATCGAGTCTTGGATGTGGAACGTCATACCACATGTCGAATCGGGAAATGTCTTATTCCGAGAGTCTGGCGAGGTTTAAACTAGGACCGTATTAGTATCGTCGTCCTACCGAGAGGATTAGAGTCTTGTGTGTACGAAACGTCTTATCGTACATGATTCTGGGAAACGTCTTATCCCGTGAACTTGTTTGTCTAGGTCATGAGTATACGAAACGTCTTATCGTATACGGTTCCGGGAAACGTCTTATCCCGTGGGCTTCCATTGACTGGTCTTGCTATTGTACCTGATGCTAGTGTGTGCCATTAACCGTGAGAGAATAGGTTGTCATATTCGTATGATTGGATGGTTGTTTGTAAGTTGAATTACATGTGAACATTTAGTTGGACTCTGGCACGAAATAGATGTTTGACGTGGTTTATATGTCGAGTCTCTATCTTATCAAGTATATGCCGCTAACGGTGAGATGCAAGCCCTAGTGAGTATATAGTTGCCTAAGGGTGTCTTCCCCGAGTCTATCTATAACATGATGCGTACCATTTTGTACTTCATGTACCTATATCCTTATGTATTGAAATGCCTATTTATCCTTCTCGTAATTCACATGTATATTTATATATGTATGCTTCTACTTACGTATTTCCGTTTAAGTATGTTATTTGTGACATGGCTGGGAGAACCCGGAGTTACTCCCCACTGACTATGGCGTTCATTTTTTCATGGATGAACATGTTGCTTGGATGGATTTTGCTTGCTTGTTTTTGGGTTCGGGTGTGAGCTAGCAGGCGTTGGCCTTGACGATTCACCCCTAGACGTTTCTTAGCTAGTTTGCTAATAACTTCATGTTTGATCACGTTTTGAGAGACTACGTCTCTTTGTAGTATATTCTACTTTAGTTTGTATTTATTTGACATTCCTCGTACTTTTATTTTGGCATGTAAAAAGGTTTTAAAAATACCGTATTTTCCGCTATATAAATCGCATGCTTGTTATGTTTTATTTCCGCTATCGCGAGGGTTGTCACAGTTGGTATCAGAGCCTATAACGCTCTCGACGCACACATGTGAACCCTAAACTTAAATTACTTGACCTTGAAATAATAAACGAGAGATGGGTAGAAATTAAGGACTTTACTTGGTAGTCTCTTTGTTTATGCTAAGTGTTAGGATTAACTTGTTTCATTTTTGTTTCTTATGAAGATGGTTAGACCTCGAGTAGTAGAGAACGTCATTCTTCAAGCTCTTACTCAAGTTCTGAGAAACCAACAAGATGCGGCTAATGCTCATGCTGACCAAGTCCCTCCTCATAGAGAAAACAATCACCAAGGAGGCTATGCTTGGGTGGCTAGCCAAATTGCAAGGACCAATATCACGCCGTATGGTGGAGAACCGGACCCTACCGAGCTCTCGGAGTGGTTTCGGGAGATGGAAAAGCTATTCGACTTGTACCAAGTCCGTGAAGAGGACAAAGTAAGGATTGCTAAGCACTTTCTTGTGAGGGAAGCCGAAAATTGGTGGTCGATTACTAATCCCACCGCTATTCTTGAAATCAATTTTGGTTGAGAATGTTTCAAGGCTCTCGTTGAAGACCGCTTCTACCCCAAGGAGCTCAAACAGCAAAGACTCAAAGAATTCATCGATTTCAAACAAAGTGACTTGGCGGTTCAAGACTTTACCATTCAATTCAACAAACTTGCTCACTTTGCACCAAGGCTTATCAAGGATGATGACGACCGAGCTTTTTACTACTGTAATAAGCTTAGTGCTTTGCTCCAAAGCAAAGTAAGGAGGACCTCTACTTCTTTCGGAGAGTTTTATGATGATGCCCTTTGGACCGAGAACTCAATGAAGGCTGTTAGAGATGAAGCGAAGATGAAGAATCCCTCTCCTTCCCCCTCTTTCAATTCAAGGTCAAACTTCCATGACAGAAGATCTTTCACTCCCTCTTCTTCTAATGCCTATGCTAACAAGAGGCGTTTCAATGCTTCCTCAAACACCAATGCAAGAACACTCGTTCCTTATCACCCTCAAGCTAACTCAAATGCGGCTCTTAAGCCAAATGTTCCCCCTCAAGCTCAAACTCAAGGACGAATTTATGACGGTTGTAGGAAACCCGTTCACCCCAGAGTTGGATGCTATGATAGGCCCCTCTTTTGCTTTTTCTGCAAGAAGCCGGGTCACCGCTTTCGTGAGTGCCCCGATCGTCAAACTCCCGCACCCGGTACCAAAGCTAAAGGATCCATCTATGTACTCAGCCGAGCCGAAGCTAATGCTCACCCGGAGATCGTTACTGGTAGGTTCACTTCCTTAGATCAACCTCGTTTTCCTTTTTCCGCCTTCGTCTTTTCCATCATATCGTAGTCTTTCGATGATGCCTCCCAGCGTTCCTTGTATCATGTTCATCTTCCCTACTCTCTTGTGAGGTAGTTTTCTTATTAGCTAATGTGCGGAGTTAGTAGGTGTGCTTTAAAGAAGTTTCAAATATGGTACCTAACCGCCCTATTGAGCTAGTTTCATGTTTAGTTGATAATAAGGAATTGAGGATAAACTTAGGATGAACCTCTCTTGGTGGTTTTAGACTATGAAGCTTGATATTGCAATATCATTTTGAGGATCGAAATAAGCGTAATGATAGTTTGTTGTTGTTAAGGATTATAGTGGTTGCTTTAAAGGTTACTTAAGAATTTATTGTCTTTAAATGTTGGACCCTAACAGGAATATTTACTTTATGGAATTTGGATTTGGTGACCAATCTTGAGGAATATTTTCATAAGCGAAGACCGATACATTTGGAGTTTTGATGAGCTAGATGATTTTATTAATTGACGTATCGCCATGAGTTTGGCAATATGTATGATTTGGAATTGGTACTCATTCTTTGCTTGAGGCATTGTGATTTGACTTTCGAGGATGAAAAAGTCCATTGTAAATTTAGGATAATGAGATTGAAGTAAATTGAATCAAGGGATTTTCATGGTAAGTCTCCTTTACCTTGTGGTTGTTAGCGAACATGTTTCCCTAGATATGAATATTTTGTTGGTGGTTTCTATTAAGAGTTTTGATGAAACTAAGAAGATTAGAGTACGTAGTGAATCTTTCATGTGTATGGTTAGTAGTGGAGTCTACCGTGCCGATGGACTTTAATAGATGCTAATTGGATTTGAATAACTAGGTTAGTTGCTTGAAGTCTCGTGATTATGAAATATTTTTGTAGGAATCTAACGATTGAAATGTTGGAGTGTAACTTGGGTAAATTGCATTCTCTTAAGGACTAGTTTATTCCTGAAGTTGGCGATGTCGAGTTACGAGCGACCTTTGAATTATCATAGATGAGAGATAAGTTTGGAGTTCATCCCTCTCTTTTCCCTCGAATGGACCCTTGCTCAAGTTGCTACTCTTCAATCCTTCCCCTTTTTGGTCCTTTTTGCTCGTTGGACGTACCTCTTAGTATCGTGATTTGCGAACTTAATGTTTGAGTCGCGCTATGTACGTATAATGTCTTGTTATTTGATTTTATCCTTGAGAAAACTTCTAAATTTTCATATTGTATTTCCAGTCTAATGTTTCACCGAAGTTTAAAAGATGAATTTTGTACCTCCTTTTTGGAGAAAATGGATTTCTTTCGCTTTTAGACTTGGATTTTGCGTTTGGTTGGATGTTTGGACTTGTTATTGGAGTCGTCTGGTAACTAGTCCTGCACTTACTAACGTTTTATTTTGAATTTCAATTTCACTATTTCGACATTGATTTGATTTTGATAACTAGAGTTCTCGTTCGCGACGGGCACTCTTGAGATCCGTAAATAAAGTTTCGCACTTAAGAAAAATTGCCTTAAACCGTTTTCGAGATGAACCTCGTTTCATAAATGATTCCCTTGTAAAAGCTTTCGTGTTGATTTTGAAAACCGATTCCTGTCTTTAATACTTTTGTTTTCTACTCTCAAGTTTCGAGGACGAAACTTTTTAAAAGTTGGGGTGATTGTAACACCCGCAAATGTACCCTATTTGTATTCTAAAAATATTATAGAACTTAGTTTCCGTGTCTAATTTACCAAATCCGAGTTCGTTTTCGGACTTTACTCGAAATTCCGTGTGAGTTTCGCCTTAAGGCGCATTTGGGTTCCCCCCCCCCCCCCATAATTCTCCACTCACCCTTATAAACCCTAACTCCCTCACTCACTCTTCCACTCACCTTCTTCCTCTTCATGTAACCAAAAACCCTAAACCCCATTTGTGATCAATCTCAAACTCCTCTTTACTCATCAATTTCTTAATCAAATCCGTAAATTTCGTCATAATCTTCTCCTGTCATCGTCCTCTATCATATTTGGTAATAAAATTATTGTCTTTCTCATTTTCAATTTATCCGTGTTTCTCAAAGGTGAATTATATTCATCTTTTATTGTCTTTTTGTAGGTGGAGACCTTCAAGACCCCGACAAAGATTACTACTTAGTAGAGGAGGACCTAGACGAGGATTGAAGACGCGAAAAGGTAATGGTAAAGGGTTACTAGATATCAATACGTGTTTTAATGTGTTTTTGATGTTAGTAAATGTATTTGGAATAGGATGAGTATTCATAGGATTTGTGTTGTTGATGATAGTTGATATTTGTTGATGTTCATGGTGGGAATTCTTCCTCTATTCTTTCTTCTACTTTCAATTATAATAGTTTGCATGGTTCGTTTATCGTATAAATTTACGTAATAGCTTTAATTATTCATGTTTAGAATATATGATATCCCATTCGCTTGTATCGCATGTTTTGTGACAGTTTTTCATATATCCCCCTTTGAATCGGTTTTACATGTGCTATGATTTGAGCACTAATTGTTGAGTGCTATGAACTCTCATTTCCCCGGTCTTACTTTATAACCGTTAGACTTAAATGTCGGAGCGGTGAAGTGTAACCGTGATGCCGTTGTGCATTTGTTTAGTGGGGATATGGCGACGTTGTTAGGAGGCGAACGCAATGCATTGATCGACCCGACCGTCAAATGTTGTATCCTTGCGAGGTGGTGTCATAGCATGTAGCGTACTAGCTTGACTTTTGACTATAGATCTCTTTCCGACTCTTTCGTGTGGTTTAGCCGTATTTGGGGTATTCGACGTCTTTGTATGATAGAGTCTTGGATGTGGAACGTCTTACCACATGTCGAATCGGGAAATGTCTTATTCCGAGAGTCTGGCCAGGTTTAGACTAGGACCGTATTAGTATCGTCGTCCTATCGAGAGGATTAGAGTCTTGTGTGTACGAAACGTCTTATCGTACATGATTCCGGGAAACGTCTTATCCTGTGAACTTGTTTGTCTAGGTCATGCAGCGTAATTAGGGGGGTCTATGCGTTTTTGTCCTCTCAGTCTGACCATCCGTAGCGGCATGAAAAGCAGTACTCATCAACAACTTACTACCCATGGCCTCTTGCAAAGCTTTCCAAAATCTCGAAGAAAATCTCGGATCTCGGTCGGATATAATCTCCATAGGAACTCCATGATATCTAACAATTTCATCCACATAGGCTTCTGTTAATCGGTCCAAACTCCAAGTTTCTTTGATTGGAATAAATCTAGCACACTTGGTCAACCGATCAACAACAACCCAAACAGCATCTTTACCTCCAACGGTTCTCGGCAAAGCCATAACAAAGTCCATAGAAATAGATTCCCACTTCCATAGCGGAATATCCAACGGTTGTAGCAATCCACCGGGTCTCTTGTGTTCAATCTTCACTTGTTGGCAAGTAAGACATCTTCCAACATAAGATACAACATCACCCTTCAAGTTTGGCCACCAAAACTGTAGCTTCAAATCCTTGTTCATCTTATCACCTCTGGGGTGAATAGAATAAGGGGAAAGGTGAGCTTCATCAAGAACTCGCTTCCTCAAATTAAGAGCATTAGGAACTAATAACGACCATGGAAACGAAGAACACCTTCATTATCAAACTTGAAATCTTTACCCTTACCTTCAAGAATCTTGGCTTGGATAGACTTGTAGGTAAGATCATCAACTTGGCTTTCACGGATTTCATGGAGAAATACAGGCTCGGCAATCATAGCACCAATATGAACAAATCCATGCTCTACAAACTCAAAACTCAACTTTCGAAATTCGGCACAAAGATCAACAGGTAATACATGCATAGCATTCAAAGCATGAGAAGCTTTCCTACTAAGAGCATCAGCAACAACATTAACCTTCCCTTCATGATACAATAACTCAAAATCATAATCGTTCACCAACTCCAACCATCTTCTTTGCCTCATATTCAACTCTTTTTGAGTAAATATGTACTTCAAACTTTTATGATCGGTGAAGATACGACAATGAACTCCAATTAGATAATGTCTCCACACTTTCAAAGCATGAACAACGGCGGCCAGTTCTAAATCATGAGTAGGATAGTTCACTTCATGAACTCTCAACTGCCTTGAAGCATAAGCCACCACCTTCCTATTTTGCATAAGAACACAACCTAATCCCATTTTCGAAGCATCACAATAGACATCAAAGTCTACTCCATCTTCAGGCAAAGTCAACACCGGAGCGGTAGTTAACCTCGTCTTTAATTCTTGAAACGCATTTTCACAAGCTTCATTCCATAGAAATTTGGTTTCCTTCTTCAACAACTGAGTCATCGGTCTAGCAAGCTTAGAGAAATCTTTGACAAACCTTCGATAATAACCCGCTAAACCAAGGAAACTTCGAATCTCTCTAATATCAGTCGGACTCTTCCAGTCAACAACGACCTCTATTTTGGAAGGATCCACCATTACACCTTCTTTCGAAATCACATGCCCAAGAAAGGACACTTTAGGTAACCAAAATTCACACTTAGAGAACTTAGCATACCACTTTTGTCGACGGAGAACACCCAAAATAATCCTCAAATGAATAGCATGCTCATCTTCGGACTTGGAGAAAATAAGAATATCATCAATGAATACCACCACACACTTGTCAAGATACTCAATAAATGTGCGGTTCATCTGATCCATAAAGATAGCAGGAGCATTGGTCAATCCAAATGGCATCACCTTGAACTCATAATGACCATACCTTGTACTAAAAGCGGTCTTTGGAATATCAACATCTCTAACCGGAATTTGATGATAACCGGACCTCAAATCAATCTTTGAAAAAGTAGAAGCACCCTTTAATTGATCAAACAAATCCTCAATTCTAGGTAAAGGATACCTATTCTTGATTGTAATCCGATTTAATTCACGATAATCGATACACAACCTCATAGAACCATCCTTCTTCTTCACAAAAAGAACGGGAGCACCCCAAGGCGAAGCACTTGGTCGAATAAAACCCTTTTCAATCATATCATCCAACTGCTTCCTTAATTCTTTCAATTCAGACGGAGCCATACGATAAGGAGCTTTGGCAATTGGACCAGAACCAGGAACAAGATCAATAGAGAATTCAACATCTCTCTCGGGAGGAATCCCGGGCAATTCTTCAGGAAATACATCAATGAATTCTCGAACAATAGGCACATCTTCAATACTTGGCAAAGAGGTATTTGAAGAAGTCACAACACACAAGAATGCTTGGCGACCTTTTCTAACCATACTTACCAACTTCATAGCGGAAATTAAAGACACACCTTTACGGGGATGAGATCCCTTATAGGTTATTCTAACACCTAAAGGACTCTTTAAGAAAATCTTTTGATCACGACACTCGAACTTAGCATGATACAAAGCTAACCAATCTATACCCAAAATAATATCAAACTCTCCTAGAGGAAACTTAAGGAGATTCGCGGGAAAGATAGAACCCGAAATAGATATAGGTACATTTGGATAAAGAGTTGAACAAGAGATAATATCTCCGGATGGCAAGGATATGGGAGTATCCTCACTAGATGTAGGCTTGATAAATAATTTATTGGCATAGGTCGATGACACAAAAGACATTGAAGCACCGGTATCAAATAAAATAAGACACGGTTGCTCTAAGATTGAGAACATACCCGTAATAATCTTGGGATGAGCCTCGGCTTCGGCACGACTCATGACAAAGATTGAACCCTTAGGTTTAGGAGGAGGAGGGGGCAACTTTCGATCGGGGCAATCTTCGTAACGATGACCACCCTTTTGACAAAAGAAGCACACATATGGTCGGTTGGAACAAGTTCTACCGGGGTGTAGAGGAAGTCTACACCGGCTACAAAAACGACCTTGAGGTTGAGCTTGAGGAGCATAGGGCCTATGAGCCACGTTTGTAGTAGCTCTAGGAATAAAAGGAGCAGGATTTCTTGTATAGGCATTGGAAGGAGGATTGAATCTCGTCTTGCTAGCATAAGAACTAGAAGGAGACGGAATAAACGGCCTCTTCCCAAAAGCATTCGGCCTAGGAGCATAAGAAGGAGAGGGATTATTCATTAAAGCTTCATCCCTAATAGCCTTCATTGAATTTTCGGCCCACAAGGCATCATCATAGAGGTCTCCAAAGGATGCGATACCCCTTCTAACTTTACTTTGAAGGACGACACTCAACTTGTTACGGTAATAGAATGCACGGTCTTCATCATCAAGGATAAGCCTCGGCGCAAAATGAGCGAGCTTATTAAACTCCGTAGTAAACTCTTGAGCCGATAGGTTGCCTTGTTTAAAATCAATGAACTCTTTAAGCCTTTGCTGTTTAAGCTCTTTAGGATAAAATCTACCCTCCACAAGAGCTTTAAAGCAAGCCCAGTTAAAGTCCTCTTCAAGAATAGCAGTGGCACTTGTGATAGCCCACCAGTTGTCGGCTTCCCTCACCAGAAAGTGTTTTGCGATCCTAACCTTGTCCTCTTCTCGGACTTGGTATAGATCAAATTGTTTCTTTATCTCACGGAACCAATCGGATAACTCCGTCGGATCCGGCTCTCCACCATATGGTACGATCTTACTTCTCGCTATTTGTCCAGCTACCCACGCGTAGCCACCTTGATTGTTTTCCTCCCATCTAGGGGGAACTTGGTTGGCATTAGCTAGAGCGGTATCTTGCTGATTCTTCAGCACTTGAGTAAGAGCTTCCATCATAACATTCTCAGCTAATCGGGGTCTAACCATCTTCATAAGAAACAAAAACAAATTAAGTTACTCCTATCAATTAGCATAAACAAATAGACTACCAAGTAAAGTCCTTAACTTCTACCCAATCTCTCATTTATTATTTCAAGGTCAAGTAGTTTAAGTTAGGTTCCACGTGTTGCGTCGGGAGTCCTCAAAGCCTCTGATACCAACTGTGACAACCCTCGCGAATGGCGGGAAATATAAAACAAACAAGCATGTGAATTAATATTGCGGAATAGGTAAGTTTAAAAACTTTTATACATGCAAGTTAAATTAAACGAGGAGTGTAAAAATATTACAAACTAAGTACGAAATACAACAAAGAGACGGGGTCTCTCAAAATTTTAGCAAAGAACAAGTGTTTAGCAAAACTAGCTAAAATCGTCTAGAGGTGAAACTTCCAGGGACAACGCCCGCTAGCTCACACTCGAACCCAAAATAGTCAAAGCAAAAAGCCATCCAATGCAAGAAACCTGTTCATTAATGAAAAACATGAACGCCACAATCAGTGGGGAGTAACTCCGGGTTCTCCCAGCCATATCACATTAAACGTACATAGAAGGAAATACAAAAGTAGAGCATGCATATATATAGATATCCATGTGAGATACGATAAGAATAGATAGGCAATTCGATAAATAATGATAAGATCATGTGGAAATCAAATCCGAAACCATCATGTTATTCAAAGACTCGGGGAAGACACTCTTAGGCAACCGAATACTCTCACTAGGGCTTGCATCTCACCGTTAGCGGTATAAGATTGATAAGATTGAGACTCGACAGACAAACCAAGTCAAGTCATGCGATCATCACAGTAAATCCACATATTATCATCCATTCACGAACCAAGACCTTGACTTTTGTCCAATCAATGTCAATACCATGAACAATATCATGAAATCACGCATTTCAGAAATTACAACTCGAAGACGACATCTCTCCGGTAAATAAACGCACTACATCGTGTAACATGGCAAGTATATTAAGGCATCCACGGGGGATAAAGCATTCCCCCTGAACTCAGCACGATGCTAACATTTTCGTATATGTAGACTAATTTCCCGTCCTAGTAGCACGACGATAATAATACGGTCCTAGTCTAAACCTGGCCAGGATCTCGGAATAAACGTGTTCCGATTCGGCATGCGATAAACGTTTCGCATCCAAGACTCGGGCTTACAATATATATGCCGAGTACCCCAAATTCGGTAGATCAATTCACGAAAGAGGCGGAAAAGAGCTCAATCCTCATAACAAGCGTACGCTACATGCAAATAACACATCCTCGCAAGTACACAACATTTGACGGCCGGGTCGATCAACGCATAGCGTTCAACTCCCAACAACGTTGTCGTATGCCCACTAACACATGCATTTAAGCAGTAGGATACCTCTCCGTTCCGACATTCCAGCCTTACGAACGGGAAGGTAGCCAAGGGAATGAGAGTACAAAGCACAAGACAAAACCGTGCTCAAACCGTATCATTTGTAAAACCGACTCAAAGTGGGACATAGCAAAAACCATCACGAAACATGTGATACAAGCGAATAAAATATCATTTATCCAAAACATGAATATTATAAGTCACTACGTAAAATTATACGATAAACAGATCATGCGAACTATTATAAATTACGAGTTTTATAAGTTAAAGGAAAACAACACAGCCGTGTTCCAGGCCGGGCATTGGACCGGTGGCCGGTGGGCCGGCTCAGAACTCAGGCAAAAACCAAAAATTATAGAAAACAGAGAAAAGTGGTCCAGGCCGGTCGGTGGACCGGCGACCGGTCGACCAGCTC
>JAIUZE010071091.1:0-16869 GCA_022085475.1 Heliosperma pusillum
AATAAATGGGATCAAAGGATTTCATAGTAAGTCTCCTTTACTTTGGGGTTGTTAGCGGCATTGTTTCCCTAATTATACATATTTTGATGGTGGTTTCCAATAAGAGTTTTGATGGACCTTAGAAGATTCTAATTGAATGTGAATAATTGGGAGTTATTACTTGATGTGTCATGCTTATGAAATATTTTGGTAAGAATCTGAGGATTAAAAATATTGAGGATATATGCACTTTCTTGAGGACTAGATTCTGTTGCAGTTAGTGTGGTCGAGTTGCGATCGACATTTGACTTGTCATAGATGGAAGATAGTTTTGTGATTTATTTCTTCTTTCTTCTTTCTTTCTATTCGATTTATTTTTTTCGAATATTCAGTTCCTTCTATTGAGTATCATTTCTCTTAGATATATTTCTATAAGCTTTAGTTATAAATTGTAGGTTTAGATAATAGAGTTATTACCCTCACTATGAAAATTTTGAACTAAAAGCTTTGAGAAATGTTTTATGATTTCAAGTATTTTACCGTCAAGGAGTGTTGAGACTCGTTATTGGAGACGTTCGATAACTAGTTTTCTCATTTATTGATGCGAAAATGTATCCTTTAAAGTCTTTGATTTGGACGACGAGGTTTTTGACCGCGGACGAGAACCTTCCGTTCCATTGATAAGACCCTATATTTTTATTAGAAGTATATTTTTAACAGTTTTGAAATAGACCTACATATATGTTACGTTCCTTCTTCTAAGTTTCGAGGACGAAACTTTGTAAAAGGAGGGGTGATTGTAACAACCCGAAATATACCCTATTTTTCTAGTGAAAATATTTACTAACACTTTTCAGTAGAACTTAAGTTTTTAAAATAGGAATTTTTGTTCCGAGTCTTATTTTGAAATTCCGCGTTCGTATTTGGAATTTCTGAGAGATTTCATGAAAAGACCGTTTTTAGTCATCTTTGACGTTTCTTGACTTTTAAGTCGTCTTTGACTTTTCTTGACTTTTTAAAAGTCGTCATTGACTTTTCTTGACTTTTAAGTCGTCCTAAACTTTTCTTGACTTTTAAGTCATCTTTGACTTTTCTCGACTTTTAAGTCGACTTTGACTTCCGTTGACTTTTTCCCGACTCGCCTCATAATTTTTGAAGACCGAAATTTTATTTAAAAAAATAATATTTTTAATTTATTTTTATTAAGATTTATTAGGATTTATGATAATTTAATAGAATTATTTTGAATTTATTCGGAATTAAAGAGAATGTTTTATGATTTAACCCCAAACGTCAGTTAACTATTCCCGGGTCAACTTAAGTCCCGAAACCCGACTTTGACATGAGTCATACGCCCCATGTCACTTTTTTTCCACTCATATTAGATCTTTTAATTAATATGATTAAACTAATAAAAATATCTAAGATATTTGTAACTTTATCGGTCTGTCAACTTAAACTCCGCAAATCGCGTAAAAACAGACCCGATTCCTCTCCATTTCACACGTCTCTTTTTCCCTCTTAAGCCTTGATATTTTCTTTCTTTTCATTACTCACCAACAACTTTTCATTTTACAATCAATCAAATTAAGATCTAATTAATCGTTCTTCATCGTTCTTCATTCGTTCTTCGTCGTTCTTCATTTGTTCTTCGTCGTTCTTGAGCAAACTCATCATAAAACCTTCATTTCTTAATTAAATCCGTCCTAACTTATATTTCTAGAATCTCCTCTTCGCTCTCCATCTTCAAGTACGGTTTATTTTCAATTCCGACAAAATCGTTTTCAACACTTTAATTATGGAAAATCATATTTTAAGTTCTAATAATGTTTGTTCTTGTCTTTTCTTATAGGGGAAGATTTTGAAGACGAGTTTGGAGACTCGTATATTTTGGGTGAAGATTAGTAGAAGGGTTTCTAATTATATACTTTTTATTATTTTGGTGCTAAGTGGTTTTGCTAGCTAAGGTAACGATTCCGAGATTACTCGACGAATATATGTTACATAGCTTTTGTTTTCTTTGGTTTTTGGTTCATCTTTGTTTTAGTTCATGTTTTATGATTTATGGAATTTTAGTAGTAATATGATAAGTAGGATGATTTTTATGTTGTATGGAGTTTTCATGTTGTTTAGTGTTCTTGATGAATTTTGATGATTTTCCATAAGTTATGATTTTTATGTTGTGTAGGAAATTTATAATATGTTTAGTGTTCTTTATGAATTTTGATGATTTTTCATAAGATATGATTTTTATGTTGTGTAGGAAATTTATAATATGTTTAGTGTTCTTGAGGAATTTGGATGAATTAATTTTAAATCATGATTTTGTATGATGGTTGTTAAAATGGATGTGTGTTAATTAAAAACATGTTAGGAAATAATTTGGTGGTGGTTGTTGTGGGAACCGTGGAGGTGGGCTGGAAAACCGGACCCAAACCAGCCGGTTCAGGCCGGTTCAGGCCCGGTCCAGACCGGTCTGGGTTGGTCAATGGTGGGTCCGGGTTTTGGTCTTTGGGTTGTGTCGATGTTTGATTGTTTAATTGTTGTTTTGACGGGTTTTAAATATGTTAAAGCATGCGGGAATTATTAGGAAACGGTTTTAATGAAAGTTGTAAAAATCTGCCATTTTCAGCCAAAACAGCCGTGGGGCCCAAATCAGGCCCATGTGGGGTCCGGCCCAACTCAGCCCGTGGGTCCCACTTTGGGACTTGTGACGGTTTTTGAGTTATCGTCATTTTTATCGTGTTTTGTAATATTTAGCAAGTGGGAAATGTTAATAAGTAAAATATTTAAATTAAAAAGGTTTTCATAAATTTATTATTTCTCACATGTTAGAAATTATAAGACGAGATCGTAGTTTAATTGGATATCAGTTAAGTCAAACGGGGTTCTGGTATGTTATAATAATTCACATGTTAGAAGTTAATAAAATAACATGTATTGAATATGTTGATTTTTATGTTTAAGTCTATGTGATAAAGACTCTGTTTCTAGCCGGTTTGATCCAACGGGTTTGGTCAAACTAAGATCTAGTCAGCCCCGATTTGACTGATGACCCGTCGCGGGACTCGGGTCGGGGATTTGTCTTCAAGTAAGCGTTGTATTTAATTAATGAATTAGCCTTAGTAGATATGAGGCGATATGTTATTTGATTATGATTTATATGCAATTAGTCACATGTTAGGAAATGGTTTCCGTGACTGTTTAATTATATGGTTGTTGTCGTGTTGACTAAGTACCCATAGAGAATTATGAGTATATGGCGTCTTGACCATTCTAATTCTAAATGAGTATCTTGGACCATGACATTGATAGGCCTTACCAACTTTAACGAGTATATGTTCACCACTGATAGCGTTTGTGTCACTGGCCTGGGCCTTTTGATACCAAGCCGGGGCATGGCATCCTAAGAGTTTCCACTTTGGGGAAGGGAGCCAGCTTAAGTACTAGCCATCTCTGCTTAGGGGGTCGCCTAGTAGAGTTTCTCGTGTACGGTTATGTCATGAGACGGGGAATGGAATAGCTGTTGTCGCTAGGTCTGATCAGTCTAGGACGAGGATGTTTTCCTACCTTGTGGTATAGCCTCGAGTTACAGAAGTCGACTATTGACTGGGCTAAGAACTTATGCCTGTTTGTAGACGTATTGGTCTTTCATGTTTGTATGATTCTATGAGTTTTAGAAGGTGAGATGCAAGCCGGCTAAGATTGATAGATTTTGGATTACCGATTGTTAACTGAGTCACATGATTATGTGTTGATTAGGGTATGAGTGTATCAGGGCCATGTTACATGGTAACCGCTGAGCCAGCATACCAGCTTCCCTACCTCGTGTTATATTTTATTATCGGATTCACATGATAGCTTTCATATGATAGGTTATATGTTAGTTAATTGTTTCATAACATGAAAATCATATCATATATGTTTAAGTTTTGTATTTTCCATATACATTGCTTTTATGTTATTCATGTTTCATTAAACTCGACATTTCGTGGCTGGGAGAACTCGGAGTTACTCCCCACTGACTGTGGCTTCCGTGTTTATATTTAATGCGGTTGAACAGGTGGTGAATGCATACATTGGGTACATTGACGAGCTAGCGAGCGGAGTATTACCTTGGACCTATATGCGGTTCTTAGATTGTATATTATTATACACTCTTTCATTTCCGTATTTATACGGGAGATGTGTCTCCCGTCTTGTATAATTTTTATGTATAATATAAATTTTCTTTTGTAATGACTTTTTTTTATTTATGACACCCTTCGTTATGTATTTAAATTATTTCTTTTTCTTTCCGCAAATTTGAGGGTGTCACAGTTGTCCCTGGAAGTTTCACCTCTAGACGATTTTGGCTAGTTTGCTAAACACTTTTACTTTGTTAACATTTGGAGAGATTACGTCTCTTATCTTGCTGTATTTTGTATTCGGTTTGTAATTTGACACTCCTCGTATTCTTATCTTGCATGTATAAAGGTTTTTAAAACTTCATATTTCCGCTATATAAATCGCATGCTTGTATGTTTATTTCCGCATTCGCGAGGGTTGTCACATTAAGATAATAATATAATGAATTTGTTGATATTTTAATTTAATGAGGATTAAATTGAAATGTAAAAGGAATTTGTTTTGGATGTTAAAGAACATTCATTGTGCTAAATTTTTCGATATGAATATACAAAATAATTATGATTAGTTGAGTAATTTGATAATCGATTAATCATGATTTAGATATTCATTTTAAAAGGTTAATTCGAATCATCTAGTTTGTATCAATGTTTAATAATGATTAGATGTTGAATGTTTGTACCGATCTAGTTTTATTTTTGTACCTGATACTGTTCACCGGTACTGTTCATCCGTGAATAGTGAAAAAAAAATTATTTTGTTTTGATTATTGCATTATAAAGATAATGTATGTTGTTTTGTTGTTGTGAAAAAGTTCACAATGATAGATACCCTATTATTTTAAAAAGGTTTAAAATAATGTTGAATTTAATTTATGTTATACCCGATAATATGAATTAAATTGGATTATGGTTGATTAAAATTGTTGTGTACAATTAAGGAATTGTCACATGATTTTGATCATTTTATAGGTGGTTTGGATAAATTAATCATCATAATTAATGAATTATGTCTTGAATGTTTAATTTATTTTGTTGATGCATTTTATTTGTTGAATGAATGAATGAATGGATGAATGGATTATTTTGGTATTTTACAAGAGGTTGTAATTTGTATTGCTTAGTGTGGCCTTAGTAGATTGTGTTATCGTAATGATGGTAACATGGTCTTGGATGTATTTTGAGATCTCGAATCTCCCCTTTGTAATCTTTAATTATAATTTTTAAATTAGAATGTAAATAGGTTTATATGTTGTAATTTTAAAAATTGTATTTTTGAGAAGACCAAAGATGGAGATCGGATAGCTCACTCCCGCTACATGGACCAAGATGGAACATCAAGTCAAGCTTCTAGGGTCCATAAGGATGGATTCCAAAGTGTAATTTTGTTCTATTTTGATAGGATAGGCCACACTAGGACTTTGTACTTTGTTTTTCATTTTTCCATTCTTATTGTTTTTCTTTTGCATGATAGTTATTGCATCATATTCTGCCTAAACCAAACCACCTACTACTACTTAATTGCATGAAAATTGACTCATATAGATTGTATGTTAATTATCATGGACATCCAGATGTCACTCAAAATTCTAAAAGCTATCATCTTAAATTATTCATTCTCTAAATGCTAGATCATTCGTTCACTTAAATGAATAAAATTAAAGCTGATGGACCTTCCTCTAAAATCCAAAATTGAGATTTGTCTTTATAGGGAAAACTGCTATGACTCTCTTCTTCGTCGGTAGGCATATAGGACCTTACTCTCCATATGATCCCTTCTACGTTGGGTAAGTAGTATGTGTTGGACTATTTTACCTCAACATTATAGTCCGAGTAATATCTCGTGATTATGATGGACTAAAGATAGAATTTACAGAAATTTATCGACCAGGAATTCTAAAAGTAGAATTAGCCAAGAAGTTGGCTTATCAATTTACAGAAATTGAGTCTTGAGATCATTTATATAATACTTAAGGGAGGTCAATTGTATAAATGCAAGATTCTTCGCATTAATCAGTTTTGCATTAGACTTAATTAAAACGATGAAAATGCTTATTATGTTTTCTCTCCTTTCTCGCAGTGTAGCATTCATTTATATCGATAAAACTGTTATAACAAATGGCTGGACATGCTGATGCCCCTATGCCAAGTGCCACGCTCGCACGCGAATCCTGGCTTAAGATGTTCATGGACAATATGAATCAGTACACGCGACTGAAGAATAACGGCTCCAACTTTGCGGACTGGGAGGCTTCATTACGGAATGCTGCCATAGCTGACGGTAAGCTCAAGTATTTGACTGAGCCACTACCGCCTAACCCAGGCCCCAATGCAGGAGCAAATGAATCACTTGCTTATAGTGATTTCGTAATGGAGGCGGGTGCGATAAAGAACGTACTCATCTTTTCAATGGAATCCAATTTGCAAAGACGATTCATTGCCCAAGGTGCAAACAAGATTTTTAACACGCTCACTAACGAGTTCTCAAAAGCACCGCTGATCGTTATGTATGAGCTTACCACACGCTTCTTTGAAGCGAAACTCCAGAAGGGCCAACCGGTTAGCCCACACATTCTCGATATGATCGAGAATCTCGAAAAACTGGAGGCACTTGATTGCAAAATCAAAGAGAGCGTGGTCATTGACCGCATGCTTCATTCACTTCATGATGGTTTTGCCCAATTCAAGGCAAATTACTATATGAATGATTTGAAGAGAAATCCTCATCAGCTACACTCACTTCTCATACAGAATGAGAAGGATCTGAAATTGAGTGGGAGCCTGAAACAGGACGTTCTCATGATTGCAAACAAGGGTAAGGGTAAGGGCAAGGCTCAGGCCGACCTAGCTGTAGGGAAGCCGAATTTCAAGAAGCCAGGAAAGGGCAAGAGTGAGCCTGGTGAGACTAGCAGTAGCTCACAAGGCAAGACAAAGAGCAAAGAAAACATAGAGTGCCACCATTGCCACAAGACTGGGCATTGGAGGCGGAACTGTCCCGTGTATGCTGAAGACGTAAAAGCAGGCCGCGTCACTCCTGTTGGTATGTCTTCTTTTATTCATATGATTGAGATTAACCATGCAAGTTTTGGAACTTGTGTGACAACCCTCGCGAATGCGGAAATATAAAACATACAGGCATGTGAATTATATAGCGGAAATAAGAAGTTTTTAAAAATTTTATACATGCAAGATAGAAAATACGAGGAGTGTCATAATATTACAAACTAAGTACGAAATACAACCAAGAGACGGGGTCTCTCAAAAGGTTAACAAAGTAAAAGTGTTTAGCAAATAAGCTAAAATCGTCTAGACGTGAAACTTTCAGGGACAACGTCCGCTAGCTCACACCCGAACCCAAAATGTCAAACAAAAAGCCAACCATGCAAGCAACCTGTTCATCCATGAAAAACATGAACGCCACAATCAGTGGGGAGTAACTCAGGGTTCTCCCAGCCATATCACATTAAACGTACATAGAAGGAAATACAAAAGTAAAATCATGCATATATATAGATATAAATGTGAGATACGATAAGGATAGATAGGCAATTCAATATGTAATGATAAGAGCATAAGAGTACAAGTCCGAATCCATCATGTTATACAAAGACTCGGGGAAGACACTCTTAGGCAACCGAATACGCTCACTAGGGCTTGCATGTCACCGTTAGCGGTATAAGTTTGATAAGATTGAGACTCGACAAACAAACCATGCCAAGTCATGCGATGATCACAATAAATCCATCATATTATCATCCATTCAAACATACCAATACATTTACGATGCCAAGTCATGCAATGACCATGAATAAAATCATGAAATCACGCATTCAAAGACAACGACACAAAGATGACATCTCTCACGGTAAATGAAACGCACTAGCACCGTGTACATGGCAAGTATGATTAAAAGGCATCCACGGGATAAAGCATTTCCCTGAACGCATACACGATGCTACATTTCGTATATGTCGACTAATTTCCTCCTGGTAGGAACGATAATAAAACGGCTCCTAATCTAAACCTGGCCAGATTCTCGGAATCACATTTTCCGATTCGACATGCGATGACATTTCGCATCCAAGACTCGGTCAATCATAGACGCCGAGTACCCCAAATTCGGTAGATCAATTCACGAAAGAGGCGGAAAAGAGCACAAGCCTCATAACAAGCGATACGCTACATGCAAATAACACCACCTCGCAAGTACACAACATTTGACGGCCGGGTCGATCAACGCAAAGCGTTCAACTCCCAACAACGTCGTCGTATGCCCACTAACACATGCATTTAAGCAGTAGGATACCTCTCCGTTCCGACATTCCAGCCTTACGAACGGAAAGGTAGCCAAGGGAATGAGAAAACAAAGCACAAGACAAAATAGTGCTCAAACCTTATCATTTGTAAAAACCGACTCAAAGTGGGAACATACCAAAAACCGTCACAAAACATTAGAATAGGGAATCATATAAGTTTAAATATGATAAACATGAGTCAATACATGATACATAAGCATTAGAACAAGTTTATGAAGCATAATGAATAAAAACATAGATCACCTCTCCAAACCAACGTTGTTTGGAAACCAACGAAAACAAGGGTCCACTTCAAACGGTCATAACTAGAGTTATAGACATGCAAATGCAGAAATTCCAAATGGAGGTGATAGCTTATCCTCTTACGGTTCCAACGGGATGTCACACGCCCAAAACAAGCAAGTAACGAAGGAGATATGATCATTTTACGAAAAGGGGTCAGTGCAGGAAAATTTCAGTCGGCAGCGAGTGACGCAGCCTGCGTCACCACGACGCAGCCTGCGTCCTATTCGGACAGATACGAGTCACTCAAATCTCCACAATTTCACTAAGGCATATCACAAATATCATCTATCATCACAATTCATCAATTCTCATATCAATTATCAACTAACAACAACCATCATCAACAACACAATTCCTAAAATTACTAATCATATTCTAAATACGATTTCTAACATGGAAAACACATTAAAACACGTAAATGATATCGAGTAACCCTTCATCGTTACCTTTTCGCGTCTTTAAACGGTTTCTAAACCTTTCTAGTCTCCACCTACATACAATTAGATAATAAAAGATGAATATCATTCACCTTGAGAAAGACGGATAATTTAAAAAGCGAGAAGACGGTAATTTTATTACCAATACGCATAGAGGAAGCTAAGAGGGGAAGAATGAGATGAACTTACGTGAATTCGAGCAAGAAATGAAGGCGTAGCGATGATTCGAAGATGGATCAAAAATGGAGACAAGGTTTTATGGTGTTTCTTAGTGAAGAAGCAAGAAATGAATTGTGAGGAAAAATTAGGTTAAAGGGGGTATATGAAGAGAGTGAGTGGAAAAAGTCAACAAAAGTCAAAGACGGCTCAAAAGTCAAGAAAAAGTCAAAGACGGCTCAAGACGGGTTTTACTTGAAAACACGCGGAAATTCCAAATACGAACTCGGAAAGTCTAAATTCGACTCGGAACATTAAATTCTAAAATAAAACTAAAATACGCTGAAAAGTATCCGTAAAATATTTTACTTATAAAAATAGGGTACATTTGCGGGTGTTACAATCACCCCACCTTTTAAAAAGTTTCGTCCTCGAAACTTGAGAGTAGGAAACAAAAGTATCAAAGACAAGAATCGGTTTTCAAAACTAATATGAAAACTTTTATAAGGGAAAAACATTTATGAAACGAGGTTCATCTCGAAAACGGTTTAAGGAAATTTTTCATAAGAGCGAAACTCTATTTACGGATCACAAGAATGCTCGTCGCGAACGAGAACTCAAATTATCCAAATCAAAGTCGAAATAGTAAAATCGAAAATCAAAACAAACGTTAGTAAGTGCAGGACTAGTCACCAGACGTCTCCAATAACAAGTCCAAACATCCAACCAAACGCAAAATCCAAATATAAAAGCAAAAGAAATCTATTTTCTCCAAAAAGGAGGTACAAAATTCATCTTTAAAACTTCGGTGAAACTTTAGATTGGAAATACAATATGAAAATTTGGAAGTTTTCTCAAGGATAAAATCAAAATAACACGACATTACACGTACATAGAGCGACTCGCACATTTCACACACAATTCAGGGTAACAAAATATATACAAAACACGCAAAAACGAAACAAATCGAACTCTTTGGGATAGGAAGATCAAGATAAAGTCGGCAGGAAGATCTACACGAATTTGACATTACTAACTCTACTAATAAACCAAATCCTCAAGAGAATGCAATTTACCCAATTTGCAACTCATCATTTTCAATCATCAGAAATTTTACAAAGATATTCCATAATCACGAGATTTCACGCCAATAATCTAATTATTCAGATCCATTTAGTATCCACTAAAGTCCATCGGCACAGTAGACTCCACAACTAACAATCCATATGAAAGATTTATTACGCACTCTAATCTTCTTAGTTTCATCAAAACTCTTACTAGAAACTACCAACAAAATATTTATCTATGGAAACATGATCGCTAACAACCACAAAGTAAAGGCGCTTACCATGAAAATCCCTTGATTCAATTTACTTCAAACTCATTATCCTAAATTTGCAATGAACTTTCTCATCTTCGAAAGTCAAAACACAATCAAAGCAACAAACATAATTATCTAAGATTCAACTAGCCTTATCCAAAGTCTCACGACAAGGGAAAATCCACAATCCATTATCGCTTATAAGAATTCTTTAATACGCCCTAACATTCTTAATTCAATCATTACTACGCTCGAAGCCTCAAATATAGATAGTCACATTAGCAACCTACGGAGGTTACAAATCCTCAAGATGAATGGGTTCACCATTCTATCTCTATATTCCATAACAACTGAGCACTCACTATCCAAAGCTTGCAACGAACATTTCTCAGTCTCAAACTATGATTCCTTAAGAATAAAAGAGAATTACTAATTCCAAACCACAAAAGGCCAATTACTTGGCAATCAGACAACCATTTAAATCATCTAGATCATCTAAAACTCAAAATGAATCGATTTCCATTTATGACAATACTCCTCAAACTTTGGGTACCGGCTCAATTTCCCTAAAGCAAAGTCTTATTTAGAATCCACCAATTAGAGATATCAAATTCCCAAATGACATACCAAGCAACCGCTATAGTACCCAACAACAACGAACTATTATCATGATCAACTCAATTCTCAAAATGACACTACAATACCAAGCTTCAAATCTAAAACCACTAAGAGAGGATACATTTTCACTATTAGGATTCATCCTAGAGCTTGAGTCCTATTTCCCATGATGAAATACAACATGAAATTTGCTCAATCCAAAGACACATATTCTAACTAAAGAATTCCAAAATACATTACACTTACTCTCTGAGCCTTACAAAGGGATATCCAATCCACTAGAGAAAAGATGAAGGAGCAACGAGATAGAAGACGATACGGAAACTGAAGGAGAACCCGAGAATAATTCAAGCACGAGATTATAAGAGAGGAACGCTTGAAAACAACGAGGTCAAGGAAGAGACAAAACAGATAGCAGAGGTATGAAGATTTCTGAGTAAGAAATAATATACGAGCATGCGTTTTTTTAAAGATCAATCTTGACAAAAACATTCAAGAATGGAAATGGAAAGGGATGATGGCACGAGTAAAGGTTTAAGGTTTAATCCACAAAATTGTAAAGCAACTCATCCCAAACAAAGGTCTCTTACAAGGGACCATCATACCACAATCATCAAAGTAAGGTACACTTAGATTTGATAAATCGACTACAACCCAATTCATCCACCCTTTCATATAACACAGATTCCCAATTGCGGAATTGCAACTCAAGCATAGTAACATTCTCTCAACTCCATAATTTGTCACATTCCCAAAGGTTTCAAAAACCGAAGAACCAATAAGGAATTCTCCATACTAATCTCTTTTCAACTCCTACAGCCCACAAGGTAGAACACCGAACAAAATGTCATTATCAACATCATATAGCCCACAAGTTCATTATTAACAAAGTACAACCTCAAGTCAAACATCATCATTAACGTCCCAAGGTATTTCCATCATAACTCATATCATAATCCTCAAGTAATATGGTTCAACTTACAACGAAACCTTACTACTCCAAACGAGTCTCCGATACCATAAGATAAGATCATATCTTTAAATCCAAGAACTATAGCCAAATGCTTTTTCACCAAGCCTATACTCTAACACATAAACTAGAATCCACAAGAAGTCACTTAGTCTCAAAAGCATTTTACAACTCAAGGCATCATTCAAAGCTTCCTATTTACCCAATTAGACCTATCATAAGCATGGTCTTCAAAACAATACTAACCTTCTAAGTCCAAAAGACTAAATTACTAATGAGTTGAGAAGTCATAACCAACTCATTCAACCTTACACCATCGAATATCATGAACTATTTACACACAAGTCATGACAAGCATTAAGCATTAAAATCATCAAACTTATCTTACTACCTTTCCTTAGAGATACAACCAATCACCACTATAGGGTGAATTTAGATCTACACCATTTTCCTCAAATCACAAATTCATTCTAACAACCACTAATATTCCACAAAGTTCAAAGTTCTTCCGACCAAGTATAATATACCACAAACAAATGGGTATGACATCCATAAACATGTTACATGAGGAAGGTAAGGATACTAATGGTAAGATGGAGGAACTATCAAGAGTAATTTCCAAGAGGCAAACAAGTTGGAAGAGAAAGAAGCACCTAGATAGAAGGAAGAGAGCATAATACATTAAGGACGAGAGAGATCATAGATGAGGAAGAAATACACTTCAAATAGGCTTGTCAATCTTCAATCTTCGATAGAGGATACTTCTTCTAGGTAACACATGATCCACCTTAAGACGGTAGATATAAATAAACATAACATCACTCAACACAATCAACAAACAAGTTAGAACCTAACAAACATCAAGTACACCAAGACTACCAAGTAAAGTCCTTAATTTCTAACCATCTCTCATTTATTATTTCAAGGTCAAGTAGTTTAAGTTTAGGGTTCACGTGTGTGCGTCGGGAGCGATAAAGCTCTGATACCAACTGTGACAACCCTCGCGAATGCGGAAATATAAAACATACAAGCATGTGAAATAATATGCGGAAATACGGTATTTTAAAAAATTTTATACATGCAAGATAGATAAAACGAGGAGTGTCAAAATATTACAAACTAAGTACGAAATACAACAAAGAGACGGGGTCTCTCAAAATGTTAGCAAAGAACAAGTGTTTAGCAAAACTAGCTAAAATCGTATAGAGGTGAAACTTCCAGGGACAACGCCCGCTAGCTCACACCCGAACCCAAAATAGTCAAAGCAAAAAGCCATCCAAAGCAAGCAACCTGTTCATTCATGAAAAACATGAACGCCACAATCAGTGGGAGTAACTCCGGGTTCTCCCAGCCATATCACATTAAACGTACATATAAGGAAATACAAAAGTAAAATCATGCATATATGAATACACATTTGAGATACGATAAGAATAGATAGGCAATCAAATATATAATGATAAGAGCATATAGAATACAAATCCGAATCCATCATGTGATACAAAGACTCGGGGAAGACACTCTTAGGCAACCGAATACGCTCACTAAGGCTTGCATCTCACCGTTAGCGGTATAAGTTTGATAAGATTGAGACTCAACAGACAACCAAGTCAAGTCATGCGATGATCACAGTAAATCCAACATATTATCATCCATTCACGAACCAAGACATTGACGGTGTCCAATCATGCAATGACCATGAACAATATCATGAAATCACGCATTCAAAGACGACGGTGCCCAATCATGCAATGACCATGAATAATATCATGAAATCACGCATTCAAAGACGACGCCACGACGACGACCTCTCTCACGGTAAATGAAACGCACTAGCATCGTGTACAAGGCAAGTATGATTATGGGCATCCACGGGAGTAAAGCTTATCCTCTTAAGGTTCCAACAAGATGTGACACGCCCAAAACAAGCAAGTAATGAAGGAGATATGATCATTTTACAAAAAGGGGTCAGTGCAGGAAAAATTCTGTTGGCATCCTACGACGCAGCCTGCGTCCCCCAACGCAGCCTGCGTCCTTCACGGGATTCAAGGACGATCAAAAATCAACATGTTATCAACAACAAACTCCTCATTTATCATCACAAATCATCAATTCTCATATCAATTAACCACTAACAACAACCAACAACAACAACACAAGTCCTAGCATACTAAGCATAATCTAAATACGATTACTAGCCTAGAAAACACATAAAACTCGTAAATGATATCGAGTAACCCTTCACTGTTACCTTTTTGCGTCTTTAAACGGTTTCTAAACCTTCCTAGTCTCCACCGACATACAATTAGATAATAAAAGATGAATATAATTCACCTAGAAAAAGACGGATAATTTAAAAAGCGAGAAAGACGGTAATTTTATTACCAATACGGATAGAGGAAGGTAAGAGGGGAAGAATAAGACGAACTTACGTGAATTCCGTCAAAGAACGAATGATCTATGCGAATTATAAGATCGAAATCAAGAGGGAAACAAGGGTTTGGATTTTTGCTTAAGGAAGAAGTAATGAGTTTGAGTTTGTGGTGAATGAAAAAGATTAAGGGAGTATGAGATATTTATGGGGAAAAGTCAACAAAAGTCAAAGTCGACTTACGAGTCAAGAAAATTCAAAGACGACTCAAAAGTCAAGAAAAGTTAAACTCGACTCAAAAGTCAAGAAAAGTCAAACTCGACTCAAAAGTCAAGAAAAGTCAAACTCGACTCAAAAGTCAAGAAAAGTCAAACTCGCCTTAAGACGGGATTTTCATGGAATCTCGCAGAAATTCCAAATACGAACTCGGAAATTCTAAATTCGACTCGGAACATAAAATTATGAATTAAAACTTAAATTTGCTGAAAAGATTTCGTAAAATATTTCTACTAGAAAAATAGGGTACATTTCCGGGTGTTACACTTGATTTAAGTTGATTTTGGAGGATACACTTTATGTTCCCTCCTTCGGACGTAATTTAATTTCAGTTTCTAAGTTAGATAATAATGGTTTTAGATTATGCTTTGGACAAGGTTGTTTCAGTATGTATCGAGACAATATTTTTGTTGGTTCTGGGATTTTAGAAAACGGATTGTATCGAATTTATTTAGATAAATTGTTTTCAGAATCTCTTTGTGTTTCTCATAATGTTTCTCTGCATAATAATGTTTGTTCGAAACGTGGAAGGTCTAATGAAAGTTCCTCCTTCTTGTGTCATAAACGTTTGGCCCATATTTCAAGAGAAAGAATGAACATATTGGTTAAAAACAATATGTTACCTTCTCTTGATTTTACGGATTTTGGGACGTGTGTGGAATGCATTAAAGGTAAGCAAACCAAACACACCAAGAAAGGGTCCACAAGAAGCACTGTTCTATTAGAAATTATACATACAGACATTTGTGGTCCATTTGATGTTCCCTCCATGAGCGGAGAGAAATATTTCATCACCTTTATCGATGATTATTCACGTTATTGTTATCTTTACCTTTTGCATGAAAAATCTCAATCAGTAACCGCTTTAGAGGTTTACATTAAGGAGGTGGAAAGGCAATTGGGAAAGAAAGTGAAAATCATAAGGTCAGATAGAGGTGGTGAATATTATGGCAAATATGATGAATCAGGACAACATCCTAGTCCCTTTGCAAAACTCCTTGAAAGTTTGGGTATTGTCCCTCAGTACACAAATCCTGGTTCTCCATGGATGAATGGTGTAGCTGAGAGGCGTAATCGAACCCTATTAGAGACTGTAAGGACAATGATGAGTAATACCAACTTACCCATGAAGTTGTGGATGCATGCCCTTATGACTGCTGTGTATGTTGGAAACCGTGTTCCCAGTAAGGCAGTTTCAAAGACACCATTTGAACTGTGGAAAGGGTGGAAACCGAGTCTTCAACATTTGCATGTATGGGGATGCCCAGCAGAGGCACGCATTTATAATCCACATGAAAGGAAACTCGATCAATGAACCATTAGTGGGTTCTTTATCGGCTATCCAGAAAAGTCTAAAGGGTATAGGTTTTACTGTCCTACACACAGAACAAGAATTGTGGAAACCGGAAATGCCAAATTCCTTGAGAATGGCGAAGTTAGTGGGAGTGATCAGGTAAGGGATGTCATAATCAATGAAGTTAGGGTGGCAATTCCAGCTTCCTTGCCCCCAATTTCAATTGATGAAGTTCCACATAATGATAATGTTGACCCAGTCAATACTGTGGAACCTAACGTTGATGACCCTCCACTTCCGAATGATAACATTGCCACTGAAGTTGTTGATACAGCCCCTGAAATAGTATTAAGAAGGTCCACAAGACCTAGAAAGCCAACTACTTCAAATGACTATGTATATCTACAACAATGTGAATTTGACATTAGTATTGATAATGATCCGGTTACGTTTTCACAAGCTATGAATTGTGATGATTCCGATAAATGGATTAATGTCATGAAAGATGAGATGGAGTCTATGGCTAAGAATGAGGTCTGGGAGTTGGTCAATTTACCAGTAGGTCATAAGGCTGTCGGCTGCAAGTGGGTCTTTAAGACCAAGCGCGACTCCTCAGGTAATATTGAACGACATAAAGCCAGACTGGTAGCGAAAGGCTTTAATCAGAAAGAAGGCATTGATTATAATGAAACCTTCTCTCCAGTTTCTAAGAAGGATTC